>AUXL01000420.1:0-10594 GCA_000482185.1 Angomonas desouzai | reverse complement strand
ATTATTATTGTAGTTTGTAATTTCGATATGGCCCTTAGTCACACGTACAGCTTTCCCTCCTACGACGACAACCCCGACTCCGACGGAGGGGAGGACCTGGTAGAGATATTGCCCCGTGCCGGTGGCGCTGTCAACGGGATGGCCAAGCACAATATATTAAGAAAAACAGCCAGTCCAGAAATGCGGTGGACCTCGAGTCCAGCACCAGTATCCCCAGCTTAGCAAGGACCACCACCACTAGTCAGTTCCCAGTGCAGCCCTCCCGCTCTATTTGCGCCTTTGTGAACAAATCTCTCGTCGACGATGAACGGTCCACGACCCCGGTGGAGCGGAAGCCCTCCGAGGAGAGCACCGATCCCTCCTGCGGCCCTCGTAAGATGGCCTCTTATATTCAGCGAAAGCGACTTCAAAAGAACTCCAGCTCCACCGGCTCTGGCATTCGCTCCTTCCACTCCTCCATCCACCCCTTCGCCGCCAGTCGCAGCGAACCGGTCGAGGAGGTGATCGCCGCTGGTAATTTGGAGTCCGGCCTGCACTCTAGACGGCCCTCCGCGGCGATGGGGAGTCCTTTACTCTTTGGTCGACAGTCCTTCGACGACTCCGTCGGTGTCAGCTCCTCGCAGATGGCAAAATACTTCCGACAGTGCATTCTACCCAAGAGTAATGAGAGGAACGAAAACACCGACCCCAAGGAACCGCGCGGGTCGACGCTGTCGCTGATCTCTGACCCGCGGGGCAGTGTGCAGGTGTCCTCCCACATTATTGAGGAGATGCGACAGCGCCTGTCCGAGTTGGAGAAGAACAATGAGACGCTGACGGCGCGGGTGAAGGAGCTGGAGAGGATAGTCGGGAACGGAGAGGGACGCAAGTCAGAGGGCGATCAGTCGTCTATATCGGCGTCTCGGGAGAGGGGAGAGAGTGTGGCGACGAGGGAGCCGTCGCATCGGCGCCCAGACGATATTCATGACGAATAATAGTAGTAATGTTTACATGTTGATTGCCGCTTTTATACCCTTTGTCAATGTACAAATTCGATATTTATACTAGGAATTTCGTCGCTGTGTTTTTGTATTGTTCTTTTTTTTTTTCCCCCGAATGCTTTTACTTAAACCCAATTTCGTCTCCCCTGAGAAATTGTATATCCTACTACCCAATGACTCTTGACGAATTCCGCTCCCCTTCCTGTTTTTTCCCCCCAATAGTGGCTGTTAGTTTTTTTTTTTTTATTATAGTCCATTTTTTTTTTTTTAGTTTATTTTGCGTTTTCTCAGTTACGATAGTGTAAGAAACAACACCACCAACAAAAAAAGCATGTTATCTTTTAATTCAGCCCATCCCGAACGGGAGGGAAATGTAAACAATAGTAGTAGAAAAAAAGGAACCACCGGCTCCGCCGTCGGCTGCAGCGACACCCTTTCCGTTGATTACGATCACGGACTGACCTCTAGCTCCACCACCCGGGAGAGGGAAAAGCCCTCGCTAGAAACCCGCCAGAGGACACCGCTCCCCAAAGGTCAATTGCTCTCCCCGCCTTCTACCGAGGAGGAGGACGGGTCGAACGCGATGGGGAACGGCTGTGGGGAGGCTCTGTCGCCCACCTCCACCGCCTCCTTCCTCCACGCCGCGGCGCTCGGCAGTCACGCCCGTCCGTCGGAGCTCACCGTGTTAGTAACAGATGGAATAGAGACCCGTTCTACCTCTGTTGCTGATCTGTGCGCCCCGCCCCGCCCCGCGCCGTCCGCGAGTGGTCTCCCACTGCCGCAGAAGTTCTCCTTTGAGGGATTCGCCCCCTTCTTCGAGGTGGCCATTAGTGAACTGTTAGCGGAGTGTGAGCGGCGTATTCTCTGCTCCCCCGCGACCCCCTTTAGTCTCCCCCTCCCCTCCGAGGTCAGCTCCCGCTCCTTCGACTCCCCCGTCACCTTGGGGCCGCAGTACCCCTCTTCCCCGAGACCGCCGCCAACCTCATGACCATCCTTGGAAGGCTGCTCGACGGCAGAGGCGCCGCGGCCCCCATGATACTCATTGCCGCCCTCTCCTACCTCTCCCGCATCGCGCAGCGATGTGCCTCGAAGGAGCGTAGCATCACGCCGTCGAATTGGTACCGCATGACCCTTTCCGCGGTGCTGTGTGCCACCAAAATGTACAATGAACTGACCACACGCCGTCTCAACAAGCTCTTCTCCATCGCCTCTGGGATCCCCTTGCGTGAGATCAACACGCTAGAGGTCCACTTTCTCTATCTTCTCGACTTCTCGCTTCTGTTGGAGGAGGCCGATGTGGCGGTGTGGGTGACGTGGATCGACAAGGTTGCCCAGGAGCACGAACTCCGACACCCATTCGGGGAGGACCTCTCCGTCAGCGACATTGACCACTTTTACTCTGGTGGATTAGGACCACGGGCGGCTAGTCAGTCCGAGTTGACGGCACTCTCCACCGTCTCTCGCCCGGAAAGCAGCGCCTTTGACACTGCCCCCTCGCACATCAACTCTGTGTTTCTCATGGAGGGAGAGGAGAGCCGTCTGTTCAGTGTGGTGCACGGGGGAGAGGGGTTGGACACCCCGCCCGGGGCCGGCATCCTCCGCCAGTTGGGGGATGGGACACCGTGTCCGCCGGCCCCTCCCGTAGAAGACTCCCCCGTCAGCTTCTTTAGAGCCAAAAAGACCACCACCACATCAACGAAGCGGACCACCGCGGGGTCGGAGTCCAGGCCCATCGCCACCGCCGCCGCCCCAGCCGAAGCAAAGGCCTCCGAGGAGGCAGCCAAACCCGCCTCCCGCTGGAATGTACTCAAGAGCGTGAAGGAAGTCCTCACCGTCTCTGCCTCCCTCATTAGCGGTAAGCTCCAGGTACTCTCCCCCCACACCGGCCCCGCCCCCGCCGAGGAGGAAGAATTTGTCTACGATAGCCGACGGACGCACTACACCGGCAGAAGCCTCACCGCCGGAGCACAAGCCCTTCGCCCTCACCGGTGCCGACCCTGTCTCCGCGCTGCCCATTGTCGCCAACGAAAAGAGCAACTCCTCCTCCTTCTACCCCCAGGAGCCCGAACCCGCGGAATACCGCCCCGAGGAGGACGAAGAAGGATACTATGACGACGACGGCAACTATTACTACTACGATGAGGAGGACTATGGCTATTATGACCCCGAGGGGGAATTCCACTACTATGAGGAGGAGGAACAAGAAGAGGAGGAAGACGGAGTGGACGGGGAGGAAAGCGAGGGAAGGGAGATGGACTCACCAGAGCCGCAGCGAGCACCTCCCAAAACGCATTCTCCGCCGGCACTTTAAATGACTTTTTTTTTTTTTTCTTTGTAATTGAAGATAAAAAAAAAAAAAATAATAATTAGTTGAACAAAACAAAATAACATACTAGCGTTTCATAGATTTGTTGGGAGCTTTCATCGCTATCCAACTGACATGTAAAGGAAATATCATTTATATATATATAAAAACACGACTTAAAAAAGCGGTTTTTCATGCGAGTTTCACGCTAAGAAAACAGAAAAATCTTCAAACATAATGCACACTTAACCATTTTTTCCTCCATCATTTCATTGTTTGCATCGAAATAACGCAAATTTACTTTTACGCATTCTAAGAAATAAATTTCGATTGATTTTTTAAACATATATAAGTCTAATTGAACGCCGTGCGCTCCCTGTGCTACACTTATTCCCCCGTTTTAATCACTCTCTCTACTCCTCTTTTTTTTTTTTTACCTATCATTCCCACTACTGTGTTAGGTCTCAGAATGCAGGTTTCTCCTGCAGATAAGGTGAAGAAGAGTCCCACCCGTCTCACCAAATCCAAGGCCAAGGTGCCTCCCCCTAGTAATGGGAAGGGACACCCCGCCTCTAGTGCAAACGCTAAACCTGACCGACTTCTCTCTCAGTCTCCTTCGAGAGCTCACCCGGGGTTGCCGCTGGCCACCGGAGCTCTCCCCCTTAGCGAAGAGAAGAAAAAAACAAGGAGCGCAGCGGAGGACGACTATGAAAGAGATAGTTTTACCACCTGTACCTCTGACGATAGCCGCAGTGAGCCCCCCTTCGGCAGCGAGGCGGACAGTGCTCATGAGATGGAGTCGGTATTGACGTACGTCTCCGACACCTGTGTGGGGTCCTCCTCTGGGGAGCCGTTCGGCCACAGTCCTGTCTCCCGTGAGTTGCGGATAAAGATATTGAGAGAGCAAATAGCGGACCGCGCTCGGCTGCGTCGTGCGGCTTTTCCCAAATCCAAAACGATCAAGTCCTCTCGTAGTACGTCGCAGAGTAGTAGTAGGGTGGGCAGTCGGGTGGCCTCCCGCAGGGCGACACTAGAGGCCAGACGGGAGTCGGGGAAGAGGAGCTCCTTGGAGGAACCGGATGAGCCCGAGCCCAGACCGACGGCCCCTGCCCCTACCGTGGAGACCCTACCGACCACCAAGGAAAAGGTTCGTAAAACGATGGAGGAAAAGGAACCACCAAAAAATCCCATTATCGTCAAGAAGAGAATAGTGACCAAAGAGGTCGACAAACCAATCAAGATCGGCGTCGTCAAGCACGTGGATCCCGTTGCCCCCGCGGTGGTACGGCGGCGCCCCGTCACGATTCACTCGCAGAAAGAAGTGTATCTGGAGTCCCCCGGCACCCCTCCACCGCCCTTCACCAAGGAGCCCCTCCTCCCCCCGCTCGCCAATGAGGCGGAGATGGACCGGACTCTCACCATTGTGTTTGACTTGGATGAAACCTTGTGCAATAACCGCTGCGTCGGTCCCGCGCAGCTGCGACCGGGGGCCGTCACGGTGCTCCGGACGCTGCGGGAGTGTCTCCCCTCTCCCGTCTGCAAGGACGTGAAAGTCACCAAGGACGCGGCGACGCGCCTCTACGAGCAGAGCATCCCACGGCCCAAGGACCGCGCCCCCTCCCTCTCCATCGGCAGTCTAGAGCTGCCTGGCGCCCGACTGGAGATGGTGCTGTGGACGGCGAGCGTGGAGATGGTGGCGCGCCCGGTGCTGCGGCGCCTCGACCCCGACCGCAAGGTCTTTGACCACCACATTTATCGCGACATTCGCTGGTACCGGGAGGCCTCCTACGCGAAGGACCTGCGGCGGTTGGGCCGTCATATCCACAATGTCGTCATCGTGGAGAACGCCCCCACCTCCGTCGCCCTCAACCGCGGCAACGCGATTCTCGTGAATGACTTTGTGCACAACCGGAGTGACCGGCAGTTATACATTGTACGCAGTATACTGTTAGAGTGGATGCGGCGCAGTGATCACCGCCTGCGGGGGGTTCTCTACCGGAGCGAATCGGAGACCGATGAGGTCGAAAAGGAGGAGGCCGCCAAGAAGAAGATCACACGCCCCCAGCTGCCGATACCCCTGCTGCCAACACTGAGACATTCCGCACCGTTCCCATTGAGCCCTTCCTAACGGACCACCCGTACATGTCACCAGGGACGCATTACGTCAAGGTATCGGCCGCACGGGAAGTAACCAAGAAGTTAGCGGCCGCCCAAGCGGAACGGAGGGCCCAGGAGGAGCCAGCCGTGTCTCCGGTGATGGAGAAGGAGGAGAAACCGGCGCCGTCCTCCCCCCCGCAGAGGACCCCCAAGCGGCCGCCCCAATTCTCGGCGACGGTCGGGGGAAAGATACGACCCAGGTCGACCACCACCCCAGACCCCATGTCCACCAAAGGGGTGATGCAGCCGCTGGGCGGACCGGCCGACGTGCCACCACCGCCGCCGTCGCCCCCTAAGACCTCCCGCGTCAAAGGGAGTGCGACGCCCCCAAAGTCAACCGTTGGGCGGCTATCAAAGCATTGCACATGAACTCATTGTATTACAACACTGTATATTATTCCTTGTGTTGTCTGTTTTTTACTTATTCTTCTTTTTTTTTTTTTTGTTGTGTGTGTGTATCTGTGTTTCACCGAATGATAACAGCAACGACAACTGCGTAAATTATCTATTATCCCCATTCTTTACCTAGTTTATCCATGCGCAATGCTAATTAGACGGCGCCTCGTCAGACCGCATTGGACTCTCCAGCAACTGTCTGTGCGTTCCTTTCGGTGCACTCCCCTCCTTCGCCAAGATCTAGTGTCCCATCTTTTGGGTCTTCCCGAGAACTCCTCATTAGACTTCACCGATAGGGTAGATCCCCCCACGACACCAGAAGTAGATAAACATATGGTGCAACTGAGTCAGTCCTTCCCCAACCTGCTGAACTCCTCTCTTGAGATTTCTAGCCGTCGAAGCGACTTCCTTCGTCCTACCAAACGTCCTGGAAAGTTAAAGCAGACCGCCATTCAGTGTGTGTCGCCGCTACAGCGGTGTATGAGGGAGGCCGTCGCCGCGCTCGTACTGACCGGCCGCCATACCGAAGAGGAGCTCTTTTCAGACAGTGCTTTTGTGCGCGAGATACTAGAACAGGCGTTCATCAAGCTCTATTACGACGTGGAGCGAGGACTCGTCAGAGAAAAGGTGCGATACGACTACCGGCTTCTCCCTCCGTCACTGCGGTTTAGGATAGAGAATCTCCTTCGCATATTTCTCTGTGCCTCCGCCTACTCTTTCCACTTGGCGTTTGAACACTTTTTTGCTGGATTGGCTTTTCAAACCCACTCCCACGCGATGCAGTCAAAGCGACTGGCGTTGGAACTCTTCATGCTGTGGTGGTACGCGAACCCAGACCTGTTGTTGATCGATCTCTCCTCCTCCATGCGTGTTCTCCCACAGTCCCCTCACTGCGACTCTCCCACTTCCTCGACGACTGGCCCCAACTTGAACCACATTTTCCAGCAGCACTTGCTCTCATTGGAAGGAGAGGGAGGAAAAGGGATACTAACAAGTGCAGTGACGATACCACCAGGCTATTTGGAACAGTTGACTGGAATGCTTTCATTTGTCACCGATAAACGGTATCAAGTCAAATGTGCCCTTCTCTCGCGAGTGATTCAAATTGCGTCGATTTACTCCTTTCAATACGAAGGGTCTCGGAGTCGTTGTCTGACCATTCTTTCTGAACTGTTTGAATTCTGCTGCGCCGTGTTGCCCTTAGACGACGACGGCAAACTCTGCACCGAACGGTGGACCATATTCTTTACTGCGGTGATTGCCTCCACTGCGTTTTTTGACTTTAGAGAACAGGTGATGGCAACGAGAAATCGCCGGCTCTCTGCCAATCCTCGCGCCTCGTATCAGGATTATGTCCAATTTACTCGAAAGCGCTTCCTTCGACACCTTGACGTTGTTTTTCCTCAGAAGTCGATGGTAGGCGATCGTTCTCTCTTGGTATTCGCCACTGTACTAAAGTGCTTTGAAGATGGTTTTTACACTTCTGCCGCGAACACCGCAAGTGCGCCATTTCAGCAATTTGGTGCGGCGGTGGCGATGTCAAAAGTGTGGAAGTCACTATTCACACAGATGATCTCCCAATTCCCTGACATGTTTTTCCAATTCCTCTCTCATCACATCACTGTGGGTGTTTACTGCCATGGAAAATGTGGCGAGCCTGTATCCAAAGAACATGACGTACGCAAAGGAGCTGTGCCTGGAGAGGCAGCGAGTGCGCAGGGTGGACCCGGACAAGGGGTGGAGCAGCATGGCACTGGGGGAGTGCTACCACAATAGCCTACCTCTACGAACACTCCAAGCTCTAGATGACGCGGTGGAAGAAACGTTCCGACTTTACTGTTCTCGTGCGACCTCCGGTCAACCTTCTCTCTTCGTCTTGATGCGTCTGGTGCGTATCCGTGCCGCCGCGGGGGAGAATTCACTCTCGAGGAAGGGCAGTATGGCGCCCAGCCTAGATCGTGCCATCCTACCGCACTGCGGCTTTTTCGTCAAGATCTATCTCAACAAACTTCTCATTCAATCCCTCGCCCACGGTGACTCCAATAGTGTTTCGAGTTTGTTTTCGGTTTACAGTGACAACTTGGAGGAGCTGCCGTCCTCGAGAGCGTGGTCGAGTATACTAGAAGCGTTGTTGTATTCTGGGCTCCCAGCCTCCACCGATCTGTCGTCTCTTTGTCCACTGACAGGACAAGAGGAATCCTCGACAGTGCCCTCCTTTTATTCCCACTACGGTGTTGGTTCCCTTTCGTTCAAAACCATTTACCTTAATGCAGATTCCATTTTGAACTCGACCTCCGGTGAAGGGGAGCTCAATCGGCTAGAAATACTCCAGCACCTGCTCCTTCTCGCCGACGCGGAACCCAATGGGGATCACTGCCGGCTGTCGTCCCTTTCCACCGTCATGGAATCGATTTCTTCTGATGCTCCAGTGACGGGAGAAGGGTCCACCCTACCACCGCCGCTCACCACAGAGGATGGGGAATGGGAAACAGAAGAGAGGGAAGCGGTTTCCTACGAGGTTGAGGAGGACAATGACGATGAGGTTAGTTCATCTAATGTATACTCCTCCTACCTGCGCACCGACGACAGCCCCGACACCGAAGAGGCGCTTCAGGAACCGACTGGCGTCATGCAGCACCTCAAGAGGAAGGATCCGACAGAGAACACTCTCTCATCGTTGCAAAAGGAGCCCATTCCCCTCACCCCCGCAGAGAGCGAGTTGGCGTGGTACACACCGGAGGCACAGCGATTGTTTTTCTCCCTTCTCGCTCTGTTCAGTTGGTGTGAGCCGAAGCTAGCATCAGACGTGATAGAAAAGGAATGGATTTCATCCGATGAAAACGGCAAGTTGAAGTTGGCAGAAGTGCACTTACTGTCCCGTTATTTTCGGCATCTACGTAATCAGCTTGATCAGCCCCCCACGGACGTCGTCCCTTTTCTTTCCCACCACCTTTGCCGCCGTCTTCTACTGCTCATTCTCTGCAAGACCGTTCCTGATCGCCATCTCGTAGCACAGACCGTTTGTCTTTCGCTCCAATTCACTAAAGGGACACCATTGGACCTACTAGAAGAAAACGCTGTCGCTGGATTACTGTTTCTCAACGGTGTGAGGGTCGCTGATATTTACCACTGGCGACGCGAGAAGGATGTGTGTCTGCGTCATCTAAAAGATGTCTCCACTGTGGTGGAAAAGTACCCCTCACTGCTAAAGGCAGCGGAGCAGAGCCCGGCGCGGGAGAGGGAGCTACCGCTCTTCATTGGAAGCATCCTTCTGCACTCCTTTGAAACGCGATACTACTCTTCTCGAAATGCGACGAGCCTCCGAGAATGGCCCAATTTTGAGGAAATGGAGCACGTGGATGGATTCCTTTCGCTCTATCACCGCCGAAACTATAACACACAGCAATTCTTGAGGGGTGGTGCCACTGCCTCCTCTCCCGCCAAACGTCGCTTCCCCAAGGACGAGGGACCGGTGGTGCGCAAGATACTATTTCCATCCGCCCAGGTGAGGGCGAACTCCGCGGGGAAGGGTGTATCGGCTCCAACTAGATTGCCGGAGGAGATCAGGCGAGCTACCGCAACAAGGGGAGTTGCTACAACACAGGAAGTGGAGGCGTTTCTCTGGGAGAGTGGAGAGGCGGTAGAGGAACTGTTCGAAAGGCAAATGAGTGGCAATGTAAGGAAACCTTGACCGTATTGAATTGCCCTTCATTGTGGGCCGCCAGCGGTACGTCCATTTGACACATTACCGCTTCTTCACAAATTTAAACTCTAACAGTGCGGGTCTTGAGAGTGGCGACAAGGATCTGTTAAATCCGTGTAAGAAACAGCTCTTTGGAATCTGTTGTCCCATAAATGAGTTACACTTTTATTTGTTAATTTCTGTTGTCTCTTTCTATGTGAAAAGTACGCTTGTTTTACTCGTTCTTCCCCCTGTTCACTTCTCCATCCTCTTCAACAGTAAAGCTAGTATACAGTATCAACACCATTCTCTTTTTTTCAATCTATCTTTTTCAAAACTAAGATAAACACCACCACGAGATGAGCAAATACACCAAAGTATTGGAGCCCCTAGATCTCGGCTTCACCAAACTCAGAAACCGCGTGGTGATGGGCAGTATGCACACCGGCCTGGAATACCCTAAAAACTTTCCCCGTCTGGCGAAATTCTACGGCGAGAGAGCGAAAGGTGGAGCCGGTCTTATCGTCACCGGCGGGTTTTCCCCCTCTAAGGAGTGCTTACTTTTTGAGGGCGAAAATGTACTCAACAAGAACACCGCAGATTCCCTCAAAGTGGTCCCCGACGCCGTTCACCAACACGGCGGCCACATTGTCATGCAGCTGCTCCATCCCGGGCGCTACGGAGGTGGTCCTACCAGCGTCGCCCCCTCCCCCATCCGCAGCCCCATCTCACGTACCCAACCCCGGGAGCTGACGGTGGACGACATCAAGGCAACGGTGGGGGAGTTCGTGGAGCTCTCCCGCAACGCGAAGCTCGCCGGGTTCGACGGGGTGGAGATCATGGGCTCGGAGGGCTACCTGCTGAACCAGTTCCTCGCCCGCCACACCAACAAGCGGGAGGATGACTACGGCGGCAGCTACGAGAACCGCATGCGGTTTCCGCTGGAGGTGGTGCGGGCGGTGCGCGAGGCGATGGGGAAGGACTTCCTCATTGTGTATCGCCTCTCGCTGCTGGACCTGGTGCCGGACGGCTCGACGCACGCGGAGGTGCTGGNGCTGGCGGAGCGCGTGCGGG
>AUXL01000419.1:0-10613 GCA_000482185.1 Angomonas desouzai | reverse complement strand
TTCCTTAAGTACATTAAACGCCTCTGTAAGAGAAGAGAAAGAAAGAAAGATGATGTCTGAATTAGAGAAGATAAAAAGAAACAAAACTGAGACTTCATTTCTTTCTATTCTACTCCCTCATTCTCTCACTTTCTAACTCTCTCTCTACAAACCACACTAGTGTTAATTTGCTATTTAGTGGGCAGGGGCGTAGGCCATGGGCTTCACATTATCGGTGTGGAAAGGCGCACCGGTGGCCTTCTTGACGTCATCGACGGTGACACCCTCGGCGAGCTCCTTGAGCACCAACTGACCGTCCACGACATCGAAGACCGCCTTCTCGGTGATGATACGGCTGACGCACTGGCGGCCGGTGAGGGGGAGCTGGCAGGCGGTGAGAATCTTGGGCTCGCCGTTCTTGCTGGTGTGGGACATGGTGACGACGACGCGGGAGCCGCTGGCGACGAGGTCCATCGCCCCGCCGGGGCCCTTGACGAGCTTCCCGGGGATACCCCAGTTGGCGAGATCGCCGTTGGAGGCCACCTCGAGGGCGCCGAGCATCGTGAGGTTCATGTGACCACCGCGGATCATCGCAAAGGACTGGGAGCTGTCGAAGCAAGACGCACCGGGGATGAAGGAGATGGTCTGCTTACCAGCGTTAATCCAGTCGGCGTGCACCTTGTCCTCGGTGGGGAAGGCGCCCATACCCAGAAGACCGTTCTCGGACTGCAGGGTGACGGAGACGCCGTCGGGGATGTAGTTGGCAGCCTCGGTGGGGATACCGATACCCAAGTTGACGTACATACCGTCGGCGAACTCGAGGGCGGCACGGCGGGCGATGAGCTGGCGGGGGGAGTTGACGTCGACCTTGGCGCCGGTGGTGGCGCCCTTCACGGTGCGCTGCTCAATAGGGATGTCATAGCGGGGAATGTGCACGACGCGGTTGACGTAGACGCCGGGGATGTGGACCTCATCGGGGTGGATCTCGCCGTTCTCGACGAGCTCCTCCACCTCCGCGATCACGATCTTACCGCACTGCGCGGCGGGACCGTTGAAGTTGCGGGCGGTACCACGGAACACCAAGTTACCGCTCTTGTCGGCCTTGGCGGCCTTCACGATGGCAAAGTCGGGGCGGATGGTGTTCTCGAGGACGTACCAGCGGTTGTTGAAGCTGCGGGTCTCCTTGGGCTCGCTGACGATGGCGGGGGTGCCGTCCTTGTTGTACTTGATGATCTGGCCTCCCATCTGGCGCTGGGTGCCGTAGGCGGTGGCGGTGTAGAAGGCGGGGATGCCAGCACCACCGGCGCGCATGCTCTCGGCGAGGGTGCCCTGGGGGAAGTACTCTAGCTCGATCTCACCCTTGAGGTAACGGTCGATGAAGAGCTTGTTGTGGCCGACATAGGAGCAGCAAATGCGCTTGATCTGGTTCTGCTGCATGAGGACGTTGAGGCCGAATCCGTCGATACCCGCGGAGTCGGTGTAGGTGATGAGGTCCTTGGCACCGCTGCTCTGGATCTCCTTGATGATGGCCTGGGGGACACCGGCGCAGCCGAAGCCGCCGACAGCAATGGAGCTGCCGTTCTTGATATCGGCGCAGGCCTCCTTGAGGGAGAGGGCCTTGTTCACACCAGCGAAACGGAGAAAGTTACGGCGGAGCATATTTTTTATTAAAATGAGATATTTTTTTATAGATTCGTTTTAATAAAAAGAAGGAGGTTGGGGGTTTTTATATTGTTGATAAGTTATAAATGTATTATACGTTATCTTCGATAATATATATGTGCGTTTGGCAAAGGAAGTAAGTAAAAAAAAGCTAAAAGAAAGTGAAAAAACTGTAAGCGTTGAAAGGGGGAGAGAACGTAGGGAAAATATTTGTTTTCACTAAACAAATGGCATTGTCACTCTTAAAGTAAAGTATCAAAGGGCAAAAGGGTTTAAAAAAAACTTACGAAAACAAAATTGTATCTATAAATTTCGAAGAACCAAAAACAAAAACAGTTTGTTTCACTTTTCTTTCTTCCTTACGTCGTACCCGTCGTCTCCTTCCCTCCATTTCCAAACACAATCGCCTTACTCGGCGTCGTCGACGGTGAAGTCCCTTTTCCACTAAAGAGAAATCGGTTCATGGTGTTCTCCCTCTCCCGGTGCAATCCTTGAGTCACAGGGGAAAGGGTCGTGGTGGTGCGGCTGCTGGCCTCCTCCTCCATGCTCCGATAGAGCTGTTTCTGTACACTAGGAGAGAGAGAGGAGAGCGCGAGCAGCGGTGGTGGGGTAGCGGCCTCATTAGTGTTGGGTCGAACAGTGGTGGCACGAGGAATGCTCTGTGAGAGGGCTTGATGCTCGTAGTAGGCCCGAAGTAAGGCGGGGGAGGGGAGGCGGCGAGGGGCACTTCGGGTCGTGCTCTCTGAGGTGAGAAAGGGATTACCGCCCCCCATGCGTTCTGCGATGGAGGGAGAACTAGCTCTACCGTTATTATTGTTGTTAGTCTTCTGATGGTGGCCCAACGCGTCGAACAACGAAAGTGAAGTGCGTGCAGAGGAGCTGCTCAGACGAATTGGAGATTCTTCCTTTTTATTCTGTAGATTAGTAACTTCCACTGCGGTTTCTTCTTTCTTCACCTCCACTTTTTCATCCATTTCTTTATCTTCTTCTCCTTCCTCTCTTTCCATTTGTTTGAATATGCTAATCCTTCCGATTTAGACTTTAAGAGCGGATTTACGGAGAGACCCAAAGACGATGCGGTCACTGTACTTTCCCTCTTTTGATCTGCTAAGCTCAAAATGGTGTCATCATCGACGCAATTCTTGATACGTTCCTCGACTCTCTGAAAGATGGAGTCCAACTGGGCAAGAATCTTTTCCTTCCACTCCAATAACAGTCTTTTTTCATTCTCTTCCTTCTCCTTTTCCTGTGCCATGTGGTTCTCCAACACCAGCACAATGTTATTCAGCTGCTGCGCGAGTAAGTGCATCCCCTCCTTGATCCACACCACAAGAAGGCGCCACTACTGCCAGAGAAGAAACAACCTCTCCACTACTAACATTCTCTCTTTTAGGTATCACCATGCCAGGGAAGTGGGGAGGACTGTGAATGAGTCGCAGCATATCGTCGTACACTTCTTTTTGATGAGCAGTTTTGACCGTATCGGGGTACACCACATCGTTAGGGTGAGTTGTCGTCGTCGAAGGGGTGTGGTTATCGCGTACGTCCACCACACGGATGTGGCTCGGGGTAGGCGTGTTCATGTAGTCCTCATTCGCAACACTGTTTTTATTCCGCTGACTGAGCAGAGGGTTGTTGTTTCTTCCTCTTAGGGTTTTATTATTAGTAGTATTGCGGTTCTCTTCACCGGGTAAGCAGAATTGCACGCGTGGGGTGTGGGAGGCGGCGGGGACGAGAGGGGGAGGGGTACTCAGCGAGATGCCACCTCTGCCTTCACTGGGTAGGGCGCCTTGCGAGAGTAAGGACTCTGGCGATACACATACGAAGGAGGGGTGGTGGTTCTACTAACGTTCCCACTCTCCTCTCCTCCTACACTGTTAGTACTAGTAGTATTGTAGTTGGTTTGTCGTACTCGGCGATAGCAAAGTTCCATCATCGACTCCGTTTTGAGCGCTGCCGTGCGAATAGAGTTCAAAAAGTCATAGGTCAACACTTTTTCGGTTTCCCGTCTGCTGGTTTGTTGCTGATGCAGTAAGCGGTCATATCCTTTACGGTGTCTCGCACCGCGGTGGCAGTAAACGCCTTTACCTCCCTCAACAACTCACTACAGGAGAGCACCGTTTCGGTTACGGTTTTATTGCGTTGACTCCGTTCCTTTCGTTCCTCCTCCATACTCTTCATCTTACACTCATACACTCTTAAAGCCCCACTACACTGATTGAGCCGCTGTTCCATCTCGTTTCTTTCCTTGACGCCTTCTTCGTGTTTCTTGAGAAGAGGGAGATGACACTGTTGAACAAAGTTTTGTAACACAGGAAGTACCGAAGTTTCTTCCAAGGCAGTGAGCTTTTCTTGTAGACGGTCTAACGCTCCGTTTACTTTAATCTCCAACACAGTCGACGACTCCAACAGCGCACTCTGACAGACCTCTCGCAGAGATTGGGTGTACTGGGCTTTGGCGGCCTCTAACGCCCGCTGAAGAGAATCAGTGAGCTCTTCCAAAAAGGACTGTGTCTTGGAGATTTTGATACCAGCGGCGTTAGAGAGGGGAGGAGGAGCAGTAGTAGAAGAGGAAGAAGGGGAACGAATCTTTTGTAGAGCGGCAGAGATGTTTCGGGCTTGAGCGACACCAACGGGCCACTTTCACTGTTTTCGGTTTCCTCTCCCAAGCAAAGTAAATCTTTGGTAATATAAGGCAACAGTTTGGTCTGACAGTAAGACACCAACGCCCCGTAGCTTTCCTCGGCGATACAACGCATCTCCTCTTGTTTGAACACATTCTGCTGCCATTCTTCCTTTTCTTTTAGTAATACCTCCAACTGCTGTTGCATCTCTTGTTGTACTTTTTGCGTGGATTCACTCTGGGCGTGCGTGGCGGCCTTTAACTGCGATTCCAGCTTCTGAAGACGCTCGTCAAAGAGGGACTTGAGTTTATTTTTGCTTTCTTTTTCTTCCTTCAACTGCTTTTGTAACGACACTATTGCTTTATGGTGTTCTTGCTCTTTTTTCTCGTATTCCCTCTGAAGTGTGTTCTTTTCCTTCTCTATTTGTGCCTCTTTTTGCTTTAATACCGTTTCATTGTGGACCTTTTCCTCCTCCATTTTCTTCTTTAATTGATCCAGAATAGCTTCATACTGCTCTCGCGATTCCTTGTCTATTACTTCCTTTTCCTGTCGAGCCTTCTTTTCCTTTTTCAGCTTTTCCGAAAGTTGAGTCATTTTTTCTTTATATTGCTGTGCCTCATGATGCAGTAGCGCCATCTGCGTAGACTGTTTCTCCATCCGAAGCAACACTGTCAATCGTTCCTTTTCATACTCGCTCTTTTCTTTTAATAAACGCTGCAGTTGAATCACCAGTGCTTGCATGCCATTATTATTATTATTATTGTTAGAAGAAGGAGAGTTCTTTTGACCGGGTTTAAGTTCAGCGATGTGCATATTCTCTAAATCACTGTAAAGCTCAGACAGTTCCCCCGTTTCATCGATACTGTTGTTTCTATTATAACTCTTGCTCTTTCCCCCCACCACAGGGGTCTCCTCTCCTTCCTCCTCACGGGCACTGATGCTGGAAGCACTAATATCGGTCAGACTACCCGGTAACACTTTCTTTGGCTTATGGGGGTGTTGGTGGTGATGTAACTCGGAAAGAAAACTCAGCTTCTTTTCCACATTCTCCTCCTCCTTTTTGTTGATATGTTGGTGAGGAGAGCACTTCATGGCGCCCGGAGAGGGCCGAATCACCCCCAGCGGGAGAGGCTAGATACTCGTCAATCACAGAGATACTACGACGGCAGGGCACCTCTTCCACCTCTGGCAGACTGTCCTCTCTCTCTGCTTTCCTAGTGTTCTCGTGATGAATGCTGTTAATGTTCATATATTGTTTACTTGAAGCAGGAATGGTGGCGGAAGGTTTCTTAATGCTATGCTCTTCAGTATGACTACCATCCTTTTTGTTTTTGTTTTCCTCGTCGACGGTGGGTTTCCCAAAAATGGTTTCGAGTTCCATCTGACTAGTGTTCACCGTCTGCGAGGAAGGCAGTGGGGGATGATGATGGCGGTAGTAATCAAAATAGGCGTTACTCTCTCCTGTATTGGCGTGAGAGGTCGGTGGACTCGCATTCTTGGCGGTGGTTTCACTGCAAGGGGAGAGAGAGACTAACGACGCGGTGGAGACAGTTCCTGTCCGCTGGCCTGTCCGTTGTGGTCCTTTCGGAGAGGGGTTCACCCGCGGCACCACAGCACGCTGACCACTTCCCATTGGATTATTCTCCTTGTCACTATTATGACTCGTATTGCTATTTTCATAATTAGTGTCTTCTTCATTATCTTTATTGTGTTTCTGTGGGCTACGGTCAGGGGACTGGCTGAGCCAGAAATCGATGGGGTGGGAGCGGGGAGGGCTGCGGCGGTAGTCTCCCATGTCCTCTATTCTGTCGGCGGCAGGCTCACAGCCAGGGGGCGCCCTCGGAGGAGGGGAGTACACCGTCGGGACCCTTTTCTTCATCTTGTCATCTTTATTATGATTCATGGGCATAGAATGGTTAGAGGAGTGGTTCACCACCAGTCGGGGTGGGGGAGAGGAGGAGGGATCCTCAGCGGCACTAGGGAGCGGCCGAGGGGTCTGAAAGGACGAGGCAAAGTGGTTATCGGTGTAGTCGCACACACTCCCGTCCTCTCTCCCGTAGTGAACCGAGGGAGGAAGATAGGGATAGGGCGGCGCCCCTCCGTGACCGCCATGCATTGTATTCCCTTCTTCCTCTCCTTTTCGGTAGTGAGAAGGAGAGGGGAAGGCGGTCTTGGTGAGCTCTTCTCTCTGACTCTCGCTAAGCATATATTGTTTTTTGAAAAATATTAAAACAGATCTATGGAAATATCACCTCTAAAAAAATGAGCGTGAATTGTGGGAAATATATACTTTATTGGGCTAAAATAAGAAAAGTGAAAAGGAGAAGAAAACAAAAATAATATAATACAATAAACAAAATGTATCGATAATGTCCTACAAATGTAAAAACAACATCAACAATCAAAAACAATTTTCTTGTTTATAAAAAAACAATATATATAAAAAGAAAAAAATACAGAAAAGGTCTATGAAAAGAGAACATGATGAAATAGGTTCAAATATATATATAATTATTTATGCAATTTCTTTTTCTACTTTTTTTATTATAAATAAATTATAAAAACTCTGCTGCAATATGTTTATTTATTTTCACTAATATTATGTTATGTGTCGGTCTCTTTCGTGTTTAAAGTGATTCACATATTGAAAACTGGAAGAGATTTACATAAAATCAATTACTGAAATAAATAAATAAGCATAAAGGTGTACAAAGAACTTTTTAATTATAATTATTCATAAAATGTGTCATTATCATTATTATTATTATTTATTATTATCATTCGAGGAAAAATACTATACAAAGATAATAATACTAATAATAAAATATATATGTCAATGGAAAGAGAAATAATATGTATGTAATATGAAAATGAAAAAAAAAAAAGTGTGCTGTCTATGTTAGGTCTGTTTTATTGTTATTATTGTTTTGACGACAATAAAAATATTTTGAACTTTTACAGAGGAAGTGAAAACAAAGGCCACGAAAAAAAGATTCAAAAATTTTTTTATTGTGTCTTCTAAAATTGGTAAATATGGAGAACAAATAAAAAAAAAAGAAAACAAATAGACGCGCCGAACAGGTCTTAATATTTCTCATTTGTTTTCTTTTTTCTTTTCTTTCTTCCCTCTTTGTTTATTTATATGGCCAACAAGGCATCTAGGTCATCGTCTCTGCTAAGCGTCGTGTGACTATTATTATTATTATTAAGGTCATCATTGCTATTGTTATCTCCAGCGCTGTCACCGCCTTCCTCGCTATCTCCATGATCCTCGTCCTCATCGTCATTGTTATCCTGATCATCGTCATCGTCATCGTTGTCTTCCTCCGCGAGCGCCTCCCTTTGTTGCTGCTCTCGTAACTTTCGAATAAAATCCCGTCGAGGGTTCCATGACTGCAGGGACCGCAGGTGGAGCAGCTCCGCGGTGTGGACGGTGCTCTCCCTGTCATGCAGCTGCACGGACTGTAGCACCGCGGGGAAGGTAAAGAGAGGGAGTCGATCGTACTCCGAGGGGTCTGTCACACAGGAGCGGAATCGGCTGACCGACGGACTAGGCGTCATGAGAGGGAGTCCGCCTTCATGAACGAGGAGAAGGGTGTAGCCGGTGGCGGCCTCCTCGGCGCGGGGGGCGGCACAGGAGAGCAACAGAGGGCGCACCTGACCGAAGCGGCCGGTACCCCTCTCCACCGTGAGCGCAAAGAGGAGTCGCTCCCCTAATGCCTGCAGGCGGTACACCGTGCTGAAGCTCTCTAAGGCAGACGTCGTCTTGGCGAGCTCCCCGGGCTGGGCGTAGTGAATCCCTTTCGTGCTCTGTACCATGCCAGGCTGTAGAAGGGCGCTGGTGGCCTCCGCGACACTCCGCTGCAGATAGAACGCCTCCTGTAGTGCGGCGCCAAATGCCTTACAGTTGGGGTCCATATCAATCACCTCCCTCGCCCGCCAAAACAGCTGTCGTTGAAAGTCTTTTCGTCGCTGCAGATAGCGCTGCTGGGCGGCCTCGGTGTCGGCGGGGTTCGCGCCCTCTTCCTGTGGGGGAAAGAGAAGAGAGTCGGGAGGGGCACTGCTAAGGACGGCGTCGAAGAGGGTGCAGGCGTCAAAGGTGGAGACCTCGGTACTGTACCCCACCGTCCTTGATACCGCGCGTACCTGGCACGGCGGCCCGGCGAAGGAGGCCTTCTTTTCATAAATATGCTGTAATTCTCCTAGCACACGAGGAAGGGCGTCGCGCTGCACCTCATAGGGCTGTTCCCGCCATGGCTGCTGGGCGCGGGCCTTGGAGACCCCACAGCGACTAGCGAGCAGCTGGGCAAGGAACCCCTCGCCGTCCTCGACGTGGTGCAGGCCTAGCACCGCCGCTGTCCGGGGGTGGTACCACAAGGCATCCCATAAATTGGTATGACGGAGTAATAACAGTTGTTCTTCATCGACATTGCGGAGGGTGAGGCGGGCGGCGGCGCGGCGGGCGGGTTGATTTACCTCCTCTCCCCTTCGTTCTTCCATCGCTCTAGAGTTGGAGAGATAGAGGGAGACGGCGTCATGCAGCGGCCGCATCGCGACAAGATAGCTACCATAGTCGATCTGTCGGCGGCGCAGGAGGTCGCACACCCCCACCGCCGCGTGCCACAGAATTACTTCATTTCCTCTTCCTAATAAGATGGAGAGTTCGTGGAGGAGAACAGCACAGCTCTTGCCAGCCCCGTCGACGGCCTCATAGAGTTCAATAAGGTTGGCAGGGATCTCGGTCTCGGGGTTTTTCCAGTTAATATATTGATCTTGACTCAGTGGGGCTTCCTCGTCGTCGGGGTTGGCGTACAGGGGGTCATCTATTTCATCCTCGGAGTCGTCTCCACTGTAGATGGACTCACTATCATCGCTGTCGCTGGTATCCGAAGAGAATAGGCTTTCACTATCGTCGTCATCGTCACTGATGACCAGCCAGTCCTCATCGACTTCGGCCTCCCGGCGAGCGCGTTTCGTGGCGCCATCACTTTTTCTATTTTTAGTACTGTGAAGGCGTTTTCGCGCACCCCCCGCACGACGGCGGCAGCGACGGATGACTCGCGCCTCTTCTTCCCTTTGGTGACGGAAGAACGTATCTACCTCCTGCATCACACTCTCCACATCCCACAGAATGAGTCGATTGGTGCGGACACTAGTGCTACCTTTGTTAATCTCGGATAACTCCCTCAGGGTAGAGAGACGATAAGGGCGGTGGGCATCGAGTACGACAAGAATATGACGGGAAAAGTTGAAATACTCCGAAAGATTCAACTCACCGCCAAATCCAATGAGAAAGAAGAGCTCTTCAATGCGAGAGGCAATGGCGGCGTCTCCCAACACCTCACCCTGCGCTCGTATGTCATCACGTAAGTAGTCCTGGGCGGCGTTGGTCTGCCGTATCACCTCTTTTAATTCATCATAGTCAGCGATGGGATGAATACAGAAATCTACAAGGGAGGCTTTAAGCAAGCTGGTAGCCGTGAGGGAGGCGGCGGCGGCATCGCTCTGCAGGGAGACTAGGATATTGATTGGTTTATGGGTAGAGTGGTAGTGCTGACAAAGCCGCTCCCATGCGGGCACCGGGTTAGACGCGGTGGCCATCTACAATAAAAGAAAAAGAGAGGGAAAGGGATTTTTCTATAGGAAAATGGTATATAACTATTGATATATATGTGTGGAAAAGAGAGAGAAAAAAACTGCGGATATCTATATGAATGCTTTTACTTTTTTTCTTTTTTTCTTCTTTTTCCTTTCTACAAGGGAAAATAGGGAAAGGGAGGAAACAAAATAATTAAACCAATAAATCGAACCAAAATGTAACTCCTAAAAGTGGAAAAGTAAGAAAGAAATAATTTTTCAAACTTTACTTTTCGTTAAAATGTAGTTCACGATAATATACAAAAAAAGAGAGATGTAAAATGTGATGAGGTTCAAGGATAACCCTTTTCTCTTATATATTAAATTTCTTTGTAAGGTCATCAAATTATATTACTTCCTCCACCGCCGTAGGGAAAGCTCAATAGAATGGTCTCCCGTATGAGCGTGGCGTCCACCTGTCGGACCACCTCGTCTAATCGGTGTTCATACCGCTCCTTGTACTCTTTGACTTGATCTTCTTTTAAGTCTTTCAGAAAGCGATGCACCTCCGCGGGGGAACTGCCCTCCTTCTTGTCCTGAGAGTAGTCCGCCCACAGTCGCTGCAAATACTCCTTCCGCCGTCCATGCCACCGACGGAGCAGGCGGAACAGTCGAGGGGGGACGACCACATTCAACAGCGTATCCCCTGTCACCTCTCCCATTCGAAACGTATCCTTCATGGTGTCGTCCATTACCGCCTCCCACTCTTCC
>AUXL01000418.1:0-10614 GCA_000482185.1 Angomonas desouzai | reverse complement strand
GTCTCCTTCCTCCACGAGACAGCCAGCCACCGTGAGCTGATGCTTGCCCAACTCTACGGTACCGCTCACATGCAATCGACCTCCCCTTTCCTCCCTGGAGACGTTCATTAGCTTCCCCTCCAGTATCCGGCGGACCCCTGCTACATTTCTAAAGTAGATGACCGCTACAAAAGGAGAGGACGCATCGGGCCCGGAAAGAACCACATCCTCTAAACTGTCTAGAATGACGTCCTCCTTGAAGTAGTGGCGGACTCTCTTTTTGAGGTTCTCTAACACGCGCGGCTCATCGACGTCGAGGACGGCAATCGCTTTCCCACTGAGTAGCTCTGGCAACATGATTCAGGGAAGCTACTTTCACTATCACTACTTTCTGTTTGTGTTTGTTTGCTCTATGAAAAGGAAGAGAAAGGAGGGGATGTTGTTATTTTGAAGAAACGCCAGTTAGAAAAATGAATAAAAGCATTATCCGACACACAAAGAAGAAAAGTCCGATCCAACAGAATCCTTAACAACGAATCAAATCGGATGTGCCGATACATCGAAAATAAAGGGACCAAATTTGAAGTGTAATACGGGGCAAAAAAAAAAAAAAAAGCAATATAACGGTACGGGGTATACAACAAATTTTAATATGGAATGGATAGATAAACAGTGTCTCTTCCCTTTTCGTTACGCCGACACAGGGAGGGGAGACCTTTTTGCATATATATTTAACGAGCCATATAAATAATAATAATAATAATTTGATAACAGAAAGATGAGTACAGCTTCGATTTTATTTGTCCTTTTTCTTTCCTTTTTTTATTCATCGATGCTGTAAGCCGTAATAAGGATTCTTTTGAGTTTCAATGTTCGTCATTACGGGGCCACACTGGGCAGTTTCTGGATCGTGGTGGCCCTGGAGACAGGACTGGCGACCTGAAAGGTTTCACAGAGCTTCTCAATGAACTCGGTGTCCTCACACATAATCTTACCCGTACTGTCCGATATCTTCGCCACCGGCTTACCCTGACAGCGAACCATCTTGAGTACAATATTCATCGCCCTCACCCCCTCGATGGAGCACGTGAGCTGCGTCCCGATGCCGCACATGACGTTGACCTGATCCTTAAACTTGTTATACAGCTCCGCCGCGGTCTCGAGGTTTAACCCGTCCGAGAACACCAACACCTTTTCCTTCGCGTCTATTCCCAGTCGTTTGTAGTGGGCGAGCGCCTTCTGTCCCCAACGTACTGGGTCGCCAGAGTCCTGACGGAGGCCTTGATAGGCGTTGGCGAGTTCGCTGTTAAAGTCGGCGAGAAAGGCATCCATGGTGATGCAGTCGGTGAGCGCGATGCCGAGGCTGTAGGGGTACTCCCGCAGCCAGGCCTTGAGGGCGATCGGTCTGGGAGGAACGGAGCTCCGCGCTCAGCTGCTGAAAAGCCTGGAACCACTCATGGGCCTGCGTCCCCACCGCGGGGATGTTGAGGCGGCGGGCGAGGTCATAGTTACTCGTGCCCACCAAGTGGGACTTGAACTTGGGGTGGTGCAGGAGCGTGGTGACGATAGCCTCCTGTACGTCCTTGCTGAACCGACGGCGGGTGCCAAAATCGGACACTTTGAAGGACTTGAGCTCGTCGTCGGTGTGGGCGTCAAAGAAGGCGTCCAGCTTGGTGTTGAGCTTCTCGACGGCTTGGGCGGGGCCGATGTGGGGGTGACGGCGGCGCTGCGCCACCTCCGAGACGATGGCCAGCAGTGGGATCTCCCACAAGATCGTCTCCACCCAAGGGCCCTCCACGCTGATGACCAGCTTGGAGCCGTCCTCGCCAAAGTGAGGGCTCTCCGGCTCCAGCACCGGGGGAATCTGCTCCACGCGCACCTGTTCCGGCTTGTATCGATAGGTTTTCAAGTACTCGGTGTAATCCTTCTTGAAGTGGGGTAGCTCATTGAGATAGTGGTACTCCTCCTCGGTCAGCACCACATCCCTCATCATTTCCACCTGCTCACGTATTTCATCGGCGTAGATGCCGAGGTAGTCATCTTTATTACGGCAGTTAAACTCAAAGGACGCGACGACATCGTTGTAGCTGTGAAAGACGGCTTGATGCATGTGGAACTTGTACGCATCCGTGTCTAAGAAGGAGGTAATGATAGGTTTGCTTGACATTGGTAAAAAATGTGAATAAATAAATAGATATAGAATAAATAATTATATATACAAAAAATGAGAAAAATGTGACTATCTTTTGTGTTGTTCGGATTGTACTCGAAAACAGATGAAATCCTTTGTAGATGAGGCGAAAGAAAAGAGGGAAAGGGGGTTTCCTTTTTGAAAAATGTTAACCAATGGAAACGGACTGGATAAATGCAGATAATTCATAGCAACAATCATTTTGAAGTGTAACAAATGAGTAATACAGATACTATACAGTTTAGATGTACATAATGTAAAATACATAAAAAAACGAAAAAGTGGTAACAGTAATATATATAAATAAAAAAAGACAACACACAGACTCCTTTCTTGTTTGTTGTTTTGCAGCGATTCACGGGTTTCTACTTTAACCCCTTTCTACTCGCCATCTTATTCTTGGCGGTGGGGACGGCGTCACTGGAGTAGACCGGGTTGATCGGCGCCACCATCATTCCATTCAGATAGTTATGATTGTCCTTTCCCTTTCCCGCGCTGCGACCCAAATTGACCTGCGGCCGGGTGCTCTTGGCCTCTGCCCCGTAGGCCCCCGCCAACACATTCTGCACCGCCGTCCGCAGTTCCCTTGACTCATCCTTCTGCGGCAAGAACTGCTCCGACTGCTTCACCGACTTGGAGAGTTGACTTCGTATTTGCTGCAGGTGGAGTTGCGCCAGGTCCTCCTTGGAGGCGGGCGTCTCCTCGCTGCGTAGCATTACCCCTTTACTGCCGGATCGGGCGTGCCGGCTGACACCGCGGCCGGGTCGGGTGGTGAGGGAGCTAATGGGGTCTGGAGAGACGCCGGCGGCGGTGGTGGTGCGGGTGAGGAGGGAGGGAAGGACGTCGGGGGAGCGGAGGGGGGCGTCGTTGGGGGGGAGAGTGGTGGCGAGGATTGAGTCCGCCCCGTCGCGGTTCCGCAACGTCAGACTGTTCCGCCGGTCCGAGAACATCTCCCCCACTTGGAGCGGCTCGACAATTTTGACCGGTCCGTCCAACACGTATCGGTCGTTGTCATTATTACCACTGTCCGACATACTTTCATTGATGGACAGCACCGCCTCGGGGTCGGCAGCGGGGGGCATGGTGGAGCTCACGTGCGGCACGTAGCCTCTCTCTAGTATCTGACTGTAGTTGTGGAAAGCAATGTCCGACTCTCCGCCTTGATGGAAAGAGCCACTCTCTTCCTCCCCTGGTGACGCGGCAATCACATTGGCCAGCTTCATTGCCGTCTGCTGACGTACCTTGGAGGCATAGCCGGGCTTCACGATGCCTCGGTAGTTGGGCTCCGCGAGGTAGCGCTGACGGGTACTCTGGTGCAGCATGGTGGACAGCGCCGGGGCGTCGGGGTCCTTCTTTTTGGGTACTTCCTCCTCTGCGACGGCCGGTGTGCTTTCGGCGGGAGTCTTGCTCGTTCCGCTCAGCGTCTTCAACGCCTCGGCGAGGGTGACGCTGTCAGGCGCCGCTTTGGATATACTTCCCTCCAGTCGCTGCGTCGCGTCGGGGGCGCCGCTGATGCTCCCACCGCCCAACACCACGGAGCCGGTGAGGGATTTTTGTCTGGACTTTCTCGACTTTTTGGTCATGGTCAGCGCCATGTGCTGCATAATAGAGGCGTCCTCCAGATAGTCAAACTCAATGTCCGACATCCCATTCCGCGAGAAGGAGGAGGTGATGACGGGGGGAGGGGCGCCCTCCGCTCTGCTACCGTTCATGTACCGGTACGTGCTAGGGTCGGTCGAGTCCCAGATGTGATTGCCTAATTCTCCCATCACCTCTCCCTTGAGGTTGAACACTCTGGTATACCGAGAGGTGGCGGTGCACACCACGATGGGCTCCGCGGCCTTATTGCCCTCCTTTGTGATAAGGAGAATACTGACCAACTGTCCCAGTCCCGTCCCAAAAACGTGAGTTCGCTTAAAGGACTTCATTTTGAACACTTGCCGGTTGCTTTCTTGCGGTGTTTTTGGTCTGTCTTTTCCGGCTTCACCTCTTCGTCGTCCTCAAACGACACATCGACCGTGACAACGGGCTTGGAGTTGACAAAGGTGGCGGGGTTCTTGAGGCCCAGTAGTTCCTTTTCCTCCTCCACACACACCACCTCCAATTCAATCTCGCACACATGCACGTCGCCCACCTCGTCACTAAACACGAGATACCGGTTGAGGCTGTCTACGTCCGCCACGAGGTTGTAGGAGGACTCGGTGCCCTTCTCGGACGGGGTGAGGAAGGAGACACCCGACAGTAGATTCACAGAGCCCAAGAACAGCCGGCGAAAGGTCTGCCACAGCGCGACGGTGCCGTCGGCGTATATCGAAAGAAAAAGGTGTTCGTGAATTTTCGGAAGGGGTACAATTTTGGTGACACTCGCGGTGATATGGGCGTACTGTGGAATGACATTATTCATCGAGGTGGTGCTCATGCGGGTCCTTGTTCCGTTAAAGTTCCCCCGCATCGACCCATAAAAGCTCACGGTCCCAGTGGGGCGCGAGGCGGTGGAGCTGGCAAAGTCCTCTAGCAACGCTCCCTGAGAGGAGTAATCCTTGACAAAGAGGGGTTGACCGTCTTGGCGCTCACTGAGGACGTGATACATAATGACCGCACCGGAGGACATACCGAGGGCGGCAATATGCTCTCCCACCTGCACAATATTCGTGACGTACCCCAGTGCGGGGGGGAGAGTCCATTTCGAGGCGCTGGCGGTGGTGTAATCCGTAGACTCCCGCACAATGAAGAGATACTTGTGATTAGAGAAGAGAAAGAAGGTGGCGCCGCGGCGGACGAGCGATCCGGTAGAGGTGATTTCGGACTGATTGCCGTATTGCTCCTCCGCTGTCGCTTCTTCCTCCGCCTCAGAAGGGTCGTCAGCCTCCGGTCCTTGGAGCAGACTCCCACTGCGGGGCTTGCCCTGTTTCACCCGCCACGGACGGTCAATTTGCTTCGGGGTGTCGGCTAGCTCCTCCTCCTCCTCGGAGGGGCCCATGTTGAGCAGCTTGCTCGCCCCTGGGATACCGGCCGTCATAAAGTTAATGGGCTGTCCGTTGACGCCGTTCCACACCACCATCGCCCCGTTGTGAAATCCCGTGAGGATGCGCCGCTGTAGGCCGTCCATGCTAATACTCGTGATGCGCGCTGAATTCATGGTGGCGGAGTCGGAGAAGTCGTTCAGCACAAAGGAGAAAATGGGCTTCCCCGAGGTGGCCACCCACGTCATGGCCAGTGCCTCATTGTCGATGGTAATAATCTGGTCAAAGGTGCTGGAGTAGAGGGAGCCCAACATGGCGCCAAAGTGGCCGGTGTAGTGGGCGGGGCAGTCGCTGGAGGCACTGCGCTTGGAGTGGATCTGGAAAGGGTAGCGGCTAAAGCAGAGCAAGGATTGATTCACGGCGTTAATGATGACAAGGGACACCGCGTGTCCTCGGCCGAGTTCTATACGCTGCACCAGCTGGTACCCGTTGCAGTCGTACATCTGAATCGTCCCGTCATTCCCACAGGTAATAATCTCCTCCAGTCGGTCGCTAATCGCGCAGCACTTGAGCGGTGCATTATGCGGCTCCAGCTGCGTCACATGTCGCTCCGAGAGCATATCCCACACCAAACCATACCGCTCCCCACCGACCGTCACCACTAACTTGAGACGCGCGTGAACAGCAAAATCACGAATGGTGGAGTACTTGGTATCCACGGTATCGGCGGTGTGCACATTGAGCGTGTGGACCGGCTTACCGGTGACAAGCGACGTCACCACCGCCGTGCCGGCCTCGGACGAACTGATGAGCGCATTCAGCGGAAAGAACAATTCCATCTTGTTCACCGCGTCTTCGTGGATGTGGAGAACACGGTGGGGGAGATAGACACTATTGGAGGAATTGAGGTCAAACTTGAAAATATACACATCCCCTCCGCTAGTGCCCAAGAGGAGACTGTCTTCCCCCAATTTGGAGTAGTAATACAGAGAGGAGGTGATGCTGTCAATAAGTCCCACGAGGACCCCTTCCTCGACGATGCGTTCGGCATAGGGCCCGGTGCCGGCCTCTGTCATCATGGAGTTGTCCGTCCGGTTGAGCGACTGAACGGCAATATCGGCGGTGATGACGGCGTCAGTGGAGGTGGAGACCGCCTTTTGCATTTGATCCAGCTGAAAGGGAGAACTTCCTTGTTCGTTTTGGTATTAGGGGCCATTTCTGTCTTTCGCTGGAAGGGTACACCCCCGATACGAATATTACGAGTGGAGCTGGTGGCGTAGTTGACGCGGCTCGCCGACTCCCCTGTCGCCCTCCCCTTGAACACTTTTTGTACCTCAAAGGAGTGACCGTCGAGGATGTAGACCATGTGGTTCATGGTGCAGACATAGAGGAAGCGGCCCTTGTGGGAGTAGTGGATTCCTGTGATCCAGCTGTCCGCCTGCAGGATCAATCCTCGGTAGCTAAGGTTGCCTAGTCCCCCAGGCCCGCACGGCGCCCTCGGACCCCCCAGTGAGAATCACCCCTTTCGTCTTTTCTATCGTGTAGCACGTAATGGTCTGATGGAGGTGTTGGGGGATGCAAGTGGCGGGCTCGGGGCTCTCGATGAACTGCAGCTTTACACTAGACAGATACTCCCTTCGTCGACTCTGCGCCGGTCAAAAAGGTGGACAAGTCTTCCCACGTAATTTTATTCTTTGCCTCGTAATCTACCTTGTTAATTAGCTCTCTTATTTCGTCATCTTTTCGCCGAGGGGACTGTCATTTTCATGGTGACAAAAAACTCATCGGTGGAGATCTCCCGGTCGTATCGTTTCTCCTCATGTCGCTCTCTATTTCGGCGAAGTAGGGTCTCAATGGCCTTACGTGGAGTATTCGCCATATGGATGCCCTGGCGGCTGGGCGAGGAGGGGGAGGAGGCCCAGTTGGAGTAGCTGTCCCTGTGTTTCTTGGAGGGAGACGGCGCCGCGGAGGGCATGACACTAGGTGGATACACGGGTTGGGTGTCTGTACTACTACTACGGAAAGCTTCCATCAAGGTTCGCAACTCGTCCATTGAGATGCGCATCTCCAGCGACGGCTCTGGTATCGCGGCGGCCTCGGAGGGTTCCCTCTCCCCGTCCCTCCCGCTAGGGAAGGCGGCGCTGGGTTCCTCCTCTCGGAGGGCGAGCACCCACTGCTCCGGTGGAGTGGTCTGGGCAATGAGTAAATCAGAGTTAGGCAGTGCCTTTGTACTCATGATGAATTCTACTGGTGATGAGAAATGGGGGAGATGAAGGAAATATTTGATACAACTCTAACAATGGGAACAGTAGCGGCTCACAAAGATAGGCATGCATCCCCTTAAGATAACAACATGTATGTGATTAAGGAATATACAAGAATATAGCAAATTCGCAGTTAGTTTTTGATTTATAGTGTTAGTTGTGTGGGTTGAGATTATCGATAGAAATAATAAAGGGAAGCTCAGCTGTAGTCATCGGATGCCATTAGAATCTGCGTGATCACTTTCAATGCCAAGGAGATGTCAGAGAGCGCGCGGCCTCCTAGACTGCGGTCTTCTTCAGAGAGGGAAAGGGTCAGTTTGGGCCACATGGTCGGCAGCAGATTTAAAAAGAGACACAGTTCCCGCAGATATCGTTTATCTAACGCTTTTCTCACGATTTGGTTCACCGTATTATTGCGCAGCGGCCCGTTGGAGGCCCTCGTGCTAGCGCTGGATCCTTCCACCGCCTGGGAGCGGACCGAGACACCGGAGTCGGCAAAACTGGGGAGCGACACGTGCTGGGCGGTGCTGGCGAGGGTGGGCAGCTCCTCCGCCTCCTCCGTCGAGCTCGGGCGAGCGGTGGTCTCCCCGCCGGTGGGACGGGGCTCCTCCTGCCCCTCCTCCTCATCGAGGCAGACGCTGGAAAAGTTCCGGGTAAGAGGAGAGCCGGGAGGGGGCTTGAAGTTGAGGAGGGCCGCGGCGGGGTGGGTGAGAGAGGTGTTCACGATGCAGGCCAGGGCTCGAGCACGGAGAGGTTGTCCGTCGACAGCGGCGGAGGGTCCAGGCCGGGACCGAAACTGCCTTCGAGGTGCTGGGCGGAGGCCGATTTGACCAGAGGGCGACGCGGTCGACCGCCCTCGACGGTCGCGGTAAAACTGCGACTGAGCGGCCTCTCGTCGGTCTGGAGGGGACTGCCCTCCCGAGCCCGGCGCTCCGCATCCGCGTCGAGACTGCGCGTACGGCGGTGCACGGCGAGACCCGGTGCAGGGGGGCTGTGAAGGGATTCGGAGGCATTGGTGTTGGGGGAAAAGAGGGATTCATCGTCTCCGCTGCGGATACCACCAGACAGCGTGTTTCCCGCCAGCATCACGGAAACGGACGGAGGGGTGCGCAGGCTGAGGGACTCTAGTGTGACGTAGATGCGGCCGTAGAACATATCCAACGCGCTGTTAATGCTACCGTTACTGATGAACATCGCCATTCGACCCAAGTGCTTCATAATAAAGACAAATTCTAGCAGAAATCGTCTGGAAAACATGTTATTCGCTGAAAAAGTACCCTGCGCCATCGCCGCGTGTATTCCCCCACTTAAGTTATTCGAGTTATTGGAATTATTATTGTTATTGTGATTACTGTTGTTGTTATTCCAATTCGTACTGGCGAGAGGGGCGACGTTTGCGGTAACCGGACTGGCGTTGTTGGAGATGTAATGTGGACTGGGGGCGACATCGACAATGTGCTCGCTGTGGTGGTCGTCCATCCGGTGGGCCCCACCGCCTGGCACGTTGGTCGTCGTGATGGCCCGCTGCACCTCATCCAACTGTACCTGCCACTTGTTGCGTAGAATCTCCCCAAATACCAACATGTGCAATTCAGAGAGAAATCGATTCTCCTCCAGCACCCGGACGAGCTGCTTGCAGCCCTCCACCAGGTCCTTCTTGAGCAGCAGTTGGGACTCATCGCACCATACCCCAGAGAGAAGAGTGCAGATGGAGGAACATTCCTCAAAACTTCGCAGATGACAAAAAAGGTTCGTCACTAGGCGGTGCTCAAAGCCAAACGCCATGGAGGCGTAGGTCAGCGACAGCTTGTTGGGTAGCCCATAGCACTGCTGGACGAGCTGGATGAGAGGGGTATCACGGGGGACGAAGAGACCCCCCTTCCCCTGGTACATCATGGACACGGTGGTGCAGACGTGTTTGATGTTCTCCCACTGACGGCGGAGGGAGCCTTCACGGGTGAGGGCGAGCTGGTCCTTGATGTGGGCGGGGGTCTGGCGCTCCAGGGCCCCAACACGGCTCGAGGGCTCTAGAAGGCGGGTGAAGAAACCACGCTTGTCGCCGGTAGCGCTCAGATCGATACTATCGAAGCGGTTCATTCGACTACCGAAAAAGTGGTAGCACGTCGCGTCATCGACGCCGTAGTAGAGCTCCACCAACGCCCTTCGCTCTCGGATGGGAAAAGGGAGGTAATTGTTGGAGAGAAAGGAGTGGGGGGCGGAGAGAGAGCCGTCCTCGATGAGGATTTCATACAACTGAAACTGCTCAAATACCTCTTCATATAATAGACGACTGTTCAGCACCGCGGCGTCAGAGGAAGGGAGTCCTTCTAGTACTTGAATTCTCTTTTGAAAATCCAAATAGTCATCATTAAGAAAGAAGCAATGGGAGTTTTTCTTGGATTTTTTCTTCTTTTTCTTTTTAGACTTTTGACTTTTTGTCCTTGGATTTGACGATGCCAGGAGTGGTCTTGGTTTTCCGCCATGGCCTGTCGCACCTTTTCCGTCTCCTCTACAATTTCGTCCTGGCGGATAGGGGCGGACACACTGACAGCCGCCGTGATGGGCAAGTGCTCCTCATCCAGCTGACGGGCCTCCTCTTGCAGCACTTGGCCCCCTTCCGTTTCCTCAAGGGCAAACTTTACTTTCCTACTGTTTTCATCCGCCACGGTTGTCGTCGTATCCGCCTCCTCGGTCTCCCGAAGAGACAAGAGGTACTCCACCGCCTCCTCTACCGAACAGCCCTCGACGTACAACCGTAATACAATGAAATCAATACTAATGGGCCATGTCGAGCTCGCGTGAAGGGAGACGATAGCTGGCATACCGTACAAATGGATGTATATACTATTCAACGCAGGAGAGAAAAGGATGGGTAGGGAGACAGAGAAATAGTAAACGCGGGAATACAGTCCAGCAATAAAAAAAAAAAAAACGAAATCAGCAAATAAATGGTAAAAGAGCGATATCAACAGTATATGAAGAGCAATCATTAAATAGTGCTTAGCAGGTTTTCATTACAGTCCCAGCGAACTCATCAGATTCTTCACCTTATTTCCGTCCTTCTTCTTATCCGTTTTGGGGGCCGTTTTACCCTTTGGGGTCACCTTTGGTATAGTGGGCGGTACTGCCGTGATGGGTTTCTTCGGATCGGCGGCAACAGCAGGCACGACGGGAGGGGGAGCCTTCTTCCCCACTGTGGGAGAGGGAGCGACGACGG
>AUXL01000417.1:0-10614 GCA_000482185.1 Angomonas desouzai | reverse complement strand
TGTTATAATTTCATTCATACTCCCTTTTCGCCTTTTTTTTTTTCTTCTATAAAAATATATGTGAAACAGTACCGAAGGCGTTTTTTTTTTTTTTAATGGTTATTAAAAAAGAAAAAGTGAAGAATAGCGACAGCAACAGTGAGGTCCCGTGTTATAAATGTATACTATAATTTCTTGAAATTGATTTGATTATTTTTGATTGATGCCCATTGAGAGGAGTGCCTTGACTGCCACCGCGATCCTTCATTATTTTTTTTCTCCCCCTCTTTGTTCGCTAACAGAATATAGCTCTATTTCATGCGCCGCGTTAGTGTGGGGCAGCGCTTCGCTCACACCGCCAGTGTGTCCTTTAATATTGGCGGCAGAAAAACCCCTCCCGGCCTGTCGGGTTCCTTCGACAAGGGAATGCGTGTCAAACAGGGAAAACAAGAAGGCGTCCCTCGCCGCATCCCCGGAACAACTAAAATCCGCTACACGAACACGAAAGGAAGAACGTTTCAGTTCTCCATCCCCGTCGCGGAGATCACCCACCCCACCGTGCCGTTGGAGTCCCCCGCTCCTGGCGGGTGGAAGCAGATAGATACCAGTTTCTGTGACGTGGGGGACCTGGAGGAGGACATGCCGACTGAGATTGAGGAAATTTTGCAGAAGGCCGCCGTCCCTTCCCCGGAGGGCGACCCCCTCGTCGTGGAGCTCAATTCCTCCACCCTTAAAGAGCTGCAGACGGCATTGGTGAAACTGTGCAAGGACTATGTTCTGATGGATCTCGACGGCATGAAGACCAACATGACCTACGCGGATTTGAACAACGGACCGGATTATGAAATGTTTGACCGAAAATCCGCTAGGACCCGTCACTGGTTGGCGATCCGCCACCGCTTTGAGGACATTAGAGAATTATTGTGGCCCCCAAGGGACGACATGGAGAAGGACACCCCTCGTCTAGCTTCGGGCGATCTGCTAGAGACGCTCAACTGGCTGGAGGCCGCCTCCACTTTTGCGGTGCGAAAGCATCACCCCTATCATCACTTTCCCAAGGAGGAATTCGGACCGTTGGATTTGTCCAGGGAGGTGGAGTCCCTTGTACAGGCGGTGCTGGAGGAGGGTCAGGAACAGGTTTGGCTACAGCACGGGGACGGCGAGGGACGGGAGGCTGTGGAGCGATTCATCTCGTGCGCCTCCCTGTGTGCCAAGCATGGTGTGAGTCTCTCCCGCTTCTTTCCCCAGTCAGACGACAGTCTCGAATTTTTTTATCACCTCCCGCCCCCTGCTACGGTCGGCGACGCGGTGAGGGTGATGGGAGTGCTCTGCTCGTTGGAGAATCCGCTTGACACCTTTTCTTTTTCGGACCGTGCTGGAAACGTCATCAATGACAAGCGTCTCCAGCTCTTTGGTAAACTTTGCTCCCCCGCTTTATTTGGAGAGCAAGACGCCCTTATTCATGTCGACGAGTCTCAGTTGTGTGTCTTGATGACGTTTGTTGTACACGTCAATGAGAGGAACGCGGCCTTCCTCCTTCACACCCCGCCAGAGTGGAAAGAGTCCAGCTCCTTCCTTCAACGCGTTACGCAAGCGGCGGTGTCGCGCTGCAAGTATCTACTCCATCAGTCCAACGTGGTGCAGTCCTCCATGATGAGCGAGGACGAGTACATTCCCTTTATTGAGGCGCAAGAATTCTCTGAAAAGGCGCATAAGGATGTTATCATTCACGCCAAAGTCGGAATGCAGAACGCGCAAGGCCTTCGTCCCGTCTCCCTGGGGACGCAGTCCTCCGCCAGACTCCTGGACCTGCTGCAGCGACTGGGGGATGTCGGGGGACAGCCCTCCCTGTCCCCTCTTGTGGAGGACCTGATCCAGCACATCGCCGCCCGCACAGCGCTCGGACGGGGCGCCTGCCTGCCGCTGCAGGACGTTATCCAAATATTACCCCTTCTCTCCCGTTTGATGACTCAACTCTCTGAAACTGTGGTAAAACAAAAGTACGAGGGGCTCTTCTCGTCGGTGGGACACTCTATTGCGGTGGAGCTTCAGGCGGACACTTCCACCGAGACCGTGGTGGCGCTTCTAGAGGCGCTCTCCTCCTGTCATTACGTCCCGAGCAGCTTTCGACAAGTTCAAATGATTGTGCTACGAAAGATGCTAGCCGAGGAGACCACTGTAGTCCAGCTTTCCAAAGTGCTGACCGCCTTTTTGCGGTTGGTCGGCCACGACGGGATCCCTCCGGCGATTATGCAATGCTGCGGCCAAATTCTTCTCCGGCAACTGTTGACACAACAAAAAGAGGCGGTAAGTGTCACACCCCACGCGACGGAGGAACAGTTGAATTTGTTGAGAGTGATGAAGAGCTGCAAGTATTCCTCCTACATTGACGTGCTGGACCAAGTCATGCAGGGTGATTTGATTCCTTCTCATCGGCTCACGACCCCTTTTGCCCTCTGCACTCACGCCATCCTGCGAGGCTACCTTGCCGCGGCGCAGGAGGGGGACCGTGAGGGGGCCTACGCGGAGGCCGCTACTCAGCTGAAGAGTGGTCTTTGCGCCTGGACGACGTTTGAATCGGTCCGCGAGCGCGATGTGCTGACGGAGGCACTGGTAACCTCTTGTGTGCTGAATCTAGAGTGCCCTGATGTACTAGAGCGCTTCGCCAAGGAGGACCATCTTCACTCCCTCCTCAACCCTCTTCAGGCCGGATTTATTATGGAGAGTTTAGAAATGCTGCACCTGGAGGGCAGTACACTCTACCACACTCATGTCGCCTACGTGGAGCGCTTCCTCGCCACGCTCGAGGCACTCCACTCCCCTCTTCTACCAGAGGATGCCAGCGGCCTGATGCAGCTCTTGCGGCTGCGGTGCGTGGGGGAGTCGGTGGCCAAGAGGGCCGGTCGCCTTCTGTTGATGGAGATCAAACGACTTGACCAGGAGGGGTCCCGGGCCGAGGACGCCTCCCTCCACCAGTCCGGCGAAGCGTCTCACATCGCGACAAGAGAACGGAGAGAGGGGGCGGAGGAGAAGGCCTTGATGTTTTATCAAGCTTTGATGGATAATGTCGTCACAAAACCAATGCTGAACGAACAGTGCTATAGTTCCTTGTAAACTGACGGAGCCATTTTAGCGGTTGAGCTGCTGGGCAGTACTGTATAGCGACGCTTGGAACTAAATAATAGAAAAAAAAAAAAAAAAAACTTGCTTTAAATCAAAATCTGTGTGACAATGTAGGTTGCTCGTAATATTCGGACAGCTTATCTTACTTTCACTGATTGGATTCCCTATTGTCTTTCATTTTCTCTTTTCCGATTAATCAGACTAGCCGTTTTTTTTTTTTTATGAAAAGTGAGCTGCCCCGCAAGTCCCCCCGTACCCTGTATTACACGCACGTCTATCAGTCGGTGCACAAAGGGGCCGGCGACCCTCACCCCGTCCGCCGTAATGACGTGTCTTCGTTTGACCGCAGTATCGATCGCTTCCCACTGACGGAGGGGTCGCGTAATGTGATTCAGCACATTGAGTCTTCTAAGCCCATCCACCGTGGGGGCCGCCCGTTGGCGGTGGAGCAGGCGGCGGCACCTTTAGCGAATCACACCACCACGAACGTGACGGACAGCGACTCCGCGGTCCAGCAATTAAAATCACAACTAGACTATCTAAAGACTCGAGAGATGCACAGGGGAAATCGTGGTGGTAGTCCTCGCAAGACGCTTTCTAGAATGTCGTCTATGCGCCGTACGCCGTCCATTGCCAGGTCCACCGCCGCCTCCGTGAGGTCCACTGTCTCCACCCGCTCCGCCGCCCCTCCTCCTTCCGCGGAGTACACCGAGACTCTCCAGCACATTGTTGACGAGTGGACCCACCAAACCCAAGCGACCACTGTGCCTCTCCCACCGTGCTCTCCGGGTCACCACAGCAAATTGAGACGACTACGACGGGGCGTGTTCCGCCCGGTTTCCGCCCCTCCAACGAATAAGCCATTCCTGGAGTCCGTCCTCGAGGAAAAGATTTCCAGTTACGCCGTATATGAGGCTATATGCACCTCTCCCCCTCCTCTTGCCAAGGGAACCGCAGCCGAGACCGATCGCGGGTCTGCGGTGGCACGGGAAAACGTGCGTCGTAGTTCGGTTGCGTTTGATCATTTGAGATATCAAAAGTACGGCGAACTGGAGGATTTTTTAGTTTGGAGAGCGAAGTGCAAATCCCTGGTTGGGAAACATCGGCCCCAGTCGGCTGCGGCGGGGGAGGAGACGTTTCTACCCCGGTGCGGGTATCTGGAAGGTAGGCGGCAGGACCGCTCGCACACGGTCCCGTCTTCTCTTCACAGCATGTGGACGTTAGAGGCTTTGCGCCTAGCCGACGCGGAAGAGCGAACTCTCCTTTGCCAGAAAATAGAATCCTTTGAGCCCCCCGAGGACGCGGCAACACTATCGATCGGTGCGGTGAAGAAGTTACAAAACCTGTTGGTGAATCACATCCAATCGGAAACTACGACTCAGTTTTTGCAACCCCCACTCACCAAAGACTCCTTCATCCACCTCTTGCGTTGCTGGGGGTACGCTTCGCAGGACGGGGAGTGGGAGGGGGAGGAGGTGGTAGACAACATGGGCTCCCCCGCAGAGGCCCTCTTTGTGGGGTTTATGTTGGGCTTTCTCCGCTAATTTGGAGGTAGGGCTTTGAGCCTTTTTGTACATTCAACTTTTTGTATTATTGTATTGCTATAATAATTATTTTTTTTTCCTTTGTGGAGTAGTTTCGTCGGCGTAGAGCGGCCATTCCCTTGCTATTTTTTGGATTGACCCATTATGCTAGTTCTCCTTTCACGTAACTTTTCCCCCAATTTCTCTTCCCTTTCGCATTCTTGTATTTTTTTTTTTTTTTCCCTTCCCTAGTAATACACACGTACTTCTATATATAACATTTTAAAAAGAATTTCTCTGGAATAATGGCCACCGCTGCTGCTGTTGACCCTTCCACTCTGCCCAACAAACCCATGCAAATTGCATCCGTGTATGTGGGCGACTTGGACCTCACCATCACGGAACCCCAGTTGGTGGAGCTGTTCAAGCCTTTTGGTACCATCATTAATGTGCGCGTTTGTAGGGACATGATCACGAACCGATCCCTCGGATACGGCTACGTCAACTACGACTCTGCCCCTGATGCGGAAAAGGCCATTGAAACGTTGAACTTCACCCGCGTGGGCGATAAATGCATCCGCCTGATGTGGCAGCAACGTGATCCCGCCCTCCGTTACAGCGGAAACGGAAACATTTTCGTAAAGAACCTGGACAAGGAAGTGGACAGTAAGGCCCTTAACGATATTTTCAAGAAGTTCGGCTCCGTGCTGTCGTGCAAGGTGATGTCCGACGAAGAGGGTCAGAGCCGTGGCTACGGTTTCGTCCACTTCAAGGAGGAGAAGTCCGCTAAGGAGGCCATCGAGAAGATGAACGGCAACTCGGAATACTCGAATGCCGAGAAGCAAGCGCTGTATGTTGCCAACTTTATTCGCCGAAACGCTCGCTTGGCTGCCTTGGTTGCCAACTTTACCAATGTGTACATCAAGCAGGTGATCCCTTCCGTGGACAAGGCGCTGATTGAGAAGTTTTTCTCCAAATTTGGCGGTATCACGTCGTCTGCCACTTGCAAGGATAAAAACGGCCGCGTTTTCGCCTTTTGCAACTTTGAGAAACACGCCGATGCCGTCAAGGCGATTGAGGCGTTCCACGACAACCACATCGAAGGTATTTCCGCCCCTGGTGAGAAACTCTACGTCCAGCGTGCGCAGCCCCGCAGTGAGCGTCTTATTGCGCTCCGCCAAAAGTACATGCAAACCCAATCTCTCGGTAACAACCTGTATGTCCGCAACTTTGACCCCGAATGCACGGACGAGAACCTCAACGAACTCTTCAAGGAGTACGGTGTGATCAAGAGCTGCCGTGTCATGACCGATGCCAATGGCGTGAGCCGCGGGTTCGGTTTCGTGAGCTTCGAGGATGCTGACCAGGCCAATGCCGCCCTCCGTGAGATGAACGGCCGTATGCTGAACGGTAAGCCGCTCATTGTTAATATTGCCCAGCGCCGCGATCAACGCTACACGATGCTGCGCATGCAGTTCCAGCAGCGCTTGCAAATGATGATGCGCCAAATGCATCAGCAGGCGCCTTTTGTAGCGGGCCAGCAGAGACCTCCTCGCGGTCGTGGCCGTGGTCAAGGACACGCTCAACCTTCCCCTGCGGTGGTGGCCCCCACTCCCACCCTTTCTCCCGGCCAAGGCCCTGAGACACCGCCGCTTCCTCCTATCTCCTTCCAGGATTTGGAGAGCATGACCGAAGAGGAGAAGCGCTCCGCCCTCGGCGATCGTTTGTACGTTAAGGTGTATGAGATTTCCCCGGATGACTGCTCCAAGGTCACGGGTATGCTGTTGGAGAAGGACCCGAAGGATGTACTTTCGATGCTGAACAACCCGAATTTGTTAATGAGCAACATTACGGAAGCGCTTTGTGTTCTGCGTGACAGTGAAAACCATTAAGAGGACCTTTTGAAAGTAAGTTTTTGTTTATTTTTGACGCTAAATATACCTTAATAATAATACTAACATCAATATTAAAAATAACAATACTTCTTTTTTGTGTTTTCCTCCCTTTTTTTTTCTTTCTCTTTTACTAACTAAATAATAAAAAAATTTCGTATAAATGTACCTGTTTTTGAAAAAAGTTCAATTATATTTTCAAAAAAAAAAAACAAAACAACGTGACTCTTTCGCATTTGCGGCTCTTTGTTGTGTGCGGGGATGCTGCCGTTCCCTCACCAAAACTAGATGAAAAAGCTACGCTTCGAATAGCTTGTATTCTAATACATTCTCCTTATTTATTTTTTTTTTTTTACGTGTTATTGCGTTACCAATTGATTGTAATTAGAAAAATGATTCGGAATCCGTATCTTGCACAGCACTTTGGTGACTGCAACGACGAAAAGACGGAGGACGACTATGACGCCTCCGTTGGATTTTCTCGTTTTCCCAACTCCCCTTACATGAAGGCTTCCGTGTTTAAACCGTCAACAAAGGCACCCGACACCAAGTCCCCCGTGAGGGAAGGGGATGTCACTCCCAGAGAAAGAATTATTCCCTTTTGTGAGGCCGGACTCTCTCGCCCCACCACCGCCTCCTTCCCCGTTCCTTTAGTCCCCCCCACCTCCTCCTCCACCCCTCTGAGGGAGCACTGCCGGTCCGGTGGGAGACCCCCCGAGTCGATTCCCGAGGCCCCTCGGGGCTCGCCTCTAACACAGACGTCGAGCCCCCCCGCCATGCAGCAGGTGCTGGAGAGGTCACGCGCGGCGCTAAACAACGCCAAAAGTGTGCTGGACCACAGCCCGTCGAGGGATCCCATGGGGAATGACGGTCCGTCGGAGGCGTTCAACGCCTTACTACCGAAAAGAAACAGAGAACCGGCCGTCACCCCGTCGCCGATCCCCACCTCCTCCCCTCGTATTCCGCCCGGCGATAGCCAACCGGACCGTCTCGCTGAGAGCCCCCCCTCGACGACCCCTCAGACAGAGTCGTTGCCGTTGGAGAAGGTCACATTGTCCTTGTGGTCAAATCCTTCACTGCTACTCCGCCGCCGAATGTGCCGTCGTCACACCACCACAGTGAAAGTTTCGTCCGGCATGCCGGCAGCACACGTCAATGAAAAACCCTTCCCCGTGTCCTCCACCCCCGAGCGGAAGAGACCACCCCACAAAAAGAATACCCCTGCCAAGTTTGACGAGTCGTTTGTTCACCAATGCTCCAACTTTTTGAATATGGCCAAAGAGGATCTTCACCTACTTCACCGTTTAGAAACCCAAAAGGCACCCAAGGCCGTGCGCCCGCCTTCACCTACCGTTGTCCTGGGCAACCCGTTACCTCCGGGGGAAAGGAATACCGCCTCTGACCACGACAAGAGCAACTTAGCGTCCCTCAGCGGCGAGGACTCCCTAAAGCCGCAGCGTTCCAAGCTGAAACATTCTCTTAGTCACTCCCTCCCCAGCTACGCGTTACCCACAGAGAGTTGGCTGCTGAAAAGCATGGATGAGAGCGACTCCGCCTTGTATTCTTCACAAGGCATCACGCCCTCCACTCCGTACCAGAGTGCCAACAACTGATAGAACATTCATTGTAACCACTACCACTTTTCCGTCTATACATATTAATTTGTGTATGCTTTCTTCTCGTACCTCAACTTTTTTTTTTTCGTTGTTGTGGTGTGACACCACTGGAGATACGACCCGGTTACATCACTCGACAGTCTCACTTCCTACTTTTTTATTGTTTTCCCCCTCTACCCTGATTTTTTTTTTCTCTCTCTATTTGCATTTTGACTCCATTCGCCCAGGTACTATGAATTTGAAGGAGATCGAGGATCTTCTCCGAAGAGTTGAAAAGTCCTTTGAAGGGGACGCCCGAAATGAGTATGAACACCAATTACGGAAGGAGAACGCTGCACAACGCCTCACCGCGATCGAGAGTGATCTTCAACCATTCAGTGGAGACTATGTGGACCAGTTACGCTCTAGATTGAGTGCGGTGAAGGGGAAATTACTGGAGCCGTTTCACGTGAAGGAGGCGTCGGCAGACCCGTTCACAGTGGACTTTGTAGAAGACGATGGCGAGGAAGGGGATGAGATGGAGTTGGCCGAAAAGGAAGTCAAGTCTAAACTGAAGAAAAAGACAAAGGAAAAAGTAAAAAAGAAGAAGGACAACAAGAGTTCAGAAAAGACAGCTAATGAGAATGATGAAACTCTGATCAGGGAGGAAGTGCCCCCGCCGAAAGAGACCGTGGAGGAGTCCTCGGGGACAGCGAGGGAAATTCCCTCTGTGGAGGTCTACACTCTTTCCGAGGTCTGCAGTACTAGTATCCCGGCCGACGGTATTGGAGGGGGCGTCTGCGCCCCTATCCCCGACACGGCGAAGGCCGTGCTCAATTTTGAAAAGGAAATGTTTTATGATAACATGGCCTGTTTCTGCCAGGTAACCCTTTACCGGAGTGTGCTGTTGACGCTTGCGAATGCCAACACAACAGAAAAAAAGGCGGTGCACCTCGACCCCGCCCGCGCCGGCGCCCCCGAGAGTACGGAGGACTCAAAGGGAGAGGAAGCGGAGTGGGCGGAGGAAGGTGACAACGACGAGGCCCACACCGCTGCGCTGGCGAACGCCCTGCTGGTGGAGTACAATGCGATTCAGACGGAAAAGGAGGAGGAGGAAAACAGCTCCAATTTTCCGACGGAGATTTCGGTGAGGGTGCAGTCTCAGATTCAGCAGTTCTCTTTGGCGACGTGGACCATTCTCATGTGCCACGGTGGCTACTTTGCTGGAGGCGTGTTCTCCAATGGAAAGTGTGTCGTGCACAAGGCGTTTCAACGGTATGTGGTCCGGAAAAAACAGGGTGGAAACAGTCCACCAACGCCAAGGATGGCGGCGGCAGCTACGGTAGTGTGGGCTCCCAAATTCGCGCGGCTCAAGAGGTGAAGTGGAAAATTGATGTGCGGAATATTTTGACGGCCTGGCGGGATTGGATAGACACGTCTACCTTTATCTTTTATGTAGCGCCGGGGCCGCAAAACCGCTCCGTGCTAACCGACTTTTCCAGTACCCCCGGCGGAGACGGTTCAGCATCGCCGGTGAACCCCTCTGACCCGAGAGTGCGGAGCGCCCCTCTCACCACCCATCGTCCGAAATTTGAAGAGGTGGAACGTATTTACAATACCTTATCAAGGGTCGATATAAAATACTTGGCGTTCCGAGTTGGGGCGAAATGAAAGGAAGTCGTAAACGCATTTTGTTATTTATTTTCTTATTATTTTTTTTCTCTTTCGCTCTCACTCCTATTTACTTGACTACTTTTTTTTTTTTTTCTTCATACGTTGCCTTTCTTTTCTTTTATATACGTTACGTAGTTTATTAAAACAAAAACAAAAAATGCCGCGCTCCGAGGAAGATGAGGACGACGACATTGTCGTGCTTCAAGTCTGTGAAAGATGCCGTGGAATTGAAGATTTGGAGTTTGACGTAGAGACAAACGCTAATTACTGTGCCTCTTGCCGTCAACTTTTTGAGCGGACCAAAGTGGAAGGGTTTCGGGTTCTGCTCTCTGGCGATGACAAGGCACTGGTTGCCCTTCTCCTGAAGAAGTTCGATTCGGATAAAAAAGGATTTTGGAATTTTTCCGAGTGGAACAAGTTCGCCTCTCTTACTAGTCATGAGTCCGATGAACCCATTGCCTCCGATGATGACCTTCAGCAGTTTTTCCAGGAGGAATTCGACATCTCCCTCACCAAGGAGGGGGACTCTTTTGTGGTACACCTCTCTGACCTGGAAAACATGTACGGTGGATTCTCCTATAACCAAATCAACGCGCTGGCTGAGGACTCGGAGGCGCTGGAGGACGCTGGCGTGGTAGACACTGGTGTGCTGGAGTGACCTTTTGAACCGCGGATAACTTCCCCCCTTTTTTTTTGTGTTATTTTCCACGTGGTAAATCACTGCTGACACGCTTCCCCCTTTTTTTTTCCACGCCGAAACGTTTCCTATTTTTCTGTCTCCCCTTTCTCCTTTATTTACGCAACTAAAAAATAAAATAAACCAAAAAA
>AUXL01000416.1:0-10629 GCA_000482185.1 Angomonas desouzai | reverse complement strand
GGTCAGATAATATGTACATTTTTATTTTTATTTTTTTGTAGAAAAATTATATTATAATATCGTTTCAGCGTATTCCAGTTCGTAGGAAAAAAAAAACACGAAAATGTGTTTAAAGTGTATAACCGACATAAGCACCGAATACTTCTAAAACGTCACAACCATTTTTTGTATATAAAAGGTTCATATAGTCACAAAAAATACAAATAGAAGAAGCAAAGGGGAAAAATATATATTTATATTTATATTTGTAAAAACAAAAGAAGGTCGTAAAAACGCAGGGAGGTAAAATATCTGTTGAAAAGAAACCGGGAAAGCACGCTCGCAAGGGCATTAGAGTACGTCTTACTTCCCGCAGCTCATGCTGTATATATCAGACCCCTTTCTTGACATGGAAAAAGACTTGGCGGAGCTTCGATGAAGGGAAAGGTCTCCGTTGCTCTTTGACCGCACCGAGATAAACGCCACCGTGACGTTATCAGTGCTGCCGCGTTGAATCGCTTCATCGACGAGGGCCTCGGTGATGGTGTGCGGGCACTCCCCCTCGCCGTGTCGCTTCCGGCAGATATCCACCACTTCCTGATGGGTCATAACATCCCAAAGGCCGTCACACCCAATCACTATAAACTCATCTTGTGGGCTGATCTTACGAATGGTGGTGTGGGGGTCGGCGATGATACCGGAGGGCTTTCCGTTGGTGAAGCTGTCGAGCTTGAAGCTGGCGTCCCCCAGTGCCCTCGAGACGGCGAGGGTGCAGGCCCTGGGGTTGAAGACGGGGTGGCCGATGCGGTTGCCGACGAGTTTGCCGCCAGTGCTGCGGACGCGATCGGCCTCGGCGGGGTTGCACTGGGGGGAGTGTTTGGCGGTGAGTACCGTTGCTATTCCATCCCGACAGAGCACCACCTCCGTGTCGCCGACGTTGCCTACCACCAACTTCTCTCCCACAATCACCACTACCGCACAGACACAGCCAGCGTCGATTTGCTCGGCGGCACATTTTTGCAGGAAGCGCTTATCGGCCTCCAAAATGCCGTCCTTGATGGCTTTGTCGGGGTTGGTCTTGACCTCAGGGTGAGAGAGGATGATGGTGTGCAGATTGTCGCGCATGTACTCGGCGCAGGCGGTACCGCCGTGACCGTCGTACACCCCAAAGAAGGGAATCCCCTCCGCTAACATTTTGTGTTGGTCCTCCATCGTCCGTCGCGTCCCTTGCTCCGCCGAAACCCCATAGTCAATCATCCTCCACAGCGAGGTCGATCCCGCTGCCTCGGAGCCACAGTTGCTCACCGTGTCGTTCAGTACTAAATTCGATAACGTGTATTTGGTAGAGCTGGGGGATCCCAAGTGGGGCTCCGCCCGTGCGCCGAGGGCGGCAACGTCTACCTCGGCAAGGGGGGTACGAGGGGGCTTGGTAGACGACCGGGGCTGCGACCGCACATTGTGCATTCCCCTGTCCTCGTCTACGCCGAGGAAATAGGGGCTAATATTGTCCTTGAGCATGAATCCTTCCACACTAAATAGAGAGAGTTACAAAAAATAAAATAAAAAAAATCTTTAGAGGGGTTTGATTATTTGCTTCCTGTGTGTTTTTATTTCCCTTACTTTTTTTAATAATATTATTACTACTTTGTCCGACTTTTAACAGAAAGGGAAGGAATACAAAAGGAAAAAAAGAAGAGAGAGAGAGAGCATTAGAAAGAGTGTAGTTACATCAGTGGGGAACCAACAGTTAAAGACGCAAAAGATCATTCTGCTGTAAATAGAGAATATATTTTTTTTCTTTGAATTCACTTTTCAATTGCAAACATTCTAAATTAATTTGTTGTTTATGACATATTCTTTTCTTTTTTTCTCATTTTACTTTATTTTCATTTATCCCTTTTTATTTTACTGTTGCTTCCAGGTTTCCACTTTCGTTCTTTTTTTTTTGTTTCCTCCTACGGGAGAAGGAATAAAAAAAAAAAAAGAGTGGGCCGAATATATGAGGGGAAAAAACAAAAACAGTATTTTTATATAGGTATATAGGTATGTGGTGTATGTGTACAGTGAAAGGTTGTCAAATAATAACGGTATGGGAGGGGCCTATGCGAATCTTGAATCTTATACATTCTCTTCAGGGGTGGAACGGTTTTTTTACAAAATAATAATAACAATAAAAAAAAAAAAGGTAAAAGAGAAAGAGAAAAAACTCTAGCAAGCTTTTTGGTTGTTGCAGTAATGATGTTATTTTATTATTATTGTATTTCTTCCTTTACTTTTACTTTTTTTTATTTATTTATTTTTATTGTTTTTATCATATTTTTTCTTTTTATACATATTCCGTCAAGTTGCGAGAAGAGGTGGATACCGCGGCCTCGGGGAGGAACTCTCCATTGTGATTCGCGCTATTGGAGGCACGGTTGAGGCGAACCAGCATGGCGGTCACATTGTCCGTACTCCCATTGTCGAGGGCGGCACGGACCAGCTCCTCCGCGATGGCCTGCGCGTTTTGCCGGTGGAGCAACCGTTCACTACAGAAATTAATCACATTCTCATACGTCATTACATCCCACAGGCCGTCACAGCCAATGACAAGGTACTCGTCCTGGTTGGTGAGCTGGACGGTGCGGGTGGCGGGCTCGGCGATGACACCGGAGGGATTACCGTCGGTGAACTCGTCCAGCTTGAAGCCCGCATCGCCAATGGCCCGGGTCACGGCGAGGCTGATGACGCTGGGGTTGAAGCGGGGGTGTCCGACACGGTTCTGGAAGATGCGACCCCCCAGGTTGCGGATGCGCTCCACCTCGGCCGGGTTACTGCTAAGATTGTGTTTCGTGGTGAGGACGAGGGGGCTGCCGTTGCGGCAGAGGACGGCCTCGGTGTCGCCGACATTGCCAATCACTAGTTTATCATCCAACACGAGCGCCACCGCGCACACACACCCCGACTCGTTACTAGTGTCGTCCGTCTCGGAGAGAAACTTGGCGTCGGCTTCTACAATCGAGTCCCGTATCGCCTTTTCGGGGTTGGTCTTTACGTCGGGGTTGGAGAGAATCCAGGTGTGCAGATTATCGCGGAGGTACTCGGCGCAGGCGGTACCGCCGTGACCGTCGTACACCCCAAAGAAGGGAATCCCCTCCGCTAACATAATATGCTGATCCTCCATCGTCCGTCGCGTCCCCTGCTCCGCCGTCGCCCCATAGTCTAAGACCCGCACAAACGCCCGACGCTTCGCACTGCTCACCCGCTGCAGGCACTGCTCCGCCTCCTGCTCGTTGGAGTGGTGGTGGTGCGAGGGGGGGTTCCGGGGGGGAAGTTTACTAGTCTTGGCGGGGGGCTTCTCTGAGGAATCCTTGCGCGGCGGGGCGGGGTCACAGATCGCCGGGGCCGGCTTTTCTTTACTATTGAGACGGGGTTTGTGGGGTTCGGTGGTGGTCTCTGTCGGCACCGCCGGTTTTGGTGAGTTTTCGTTTGGATTGCTCATCAACAGGATCAAACTACAAAGTCAAGGGATAATGAACAATAGCAAAATTAATGTGAAAAAAGAAAAAAAAAACTAGACGCAAATATAGGGTTGAAGAACTTAAATATATAAATGGGGATACAATAATGATCGAAAAAAGGAAAAAAATGAACTACTTTTTGGTTTTAAAGAGAAAAAAACAAGGAGAAAGAGAACAGGGGCTTAATATAACAAATGTTGAAACCCAATAGTTTCGACGCCGTCCCCTATTCCTAAAAAGGCGGGGAAATCATAGCAACAGTTTGAAATACGATAGTATATAAATAATGTAATATGTAATATTATATATTCTACAGCAATCCACAACGAAAGAACAAAATGAAAAGAAAAAAAAAAGTGAGCGCTACAAGACGTTTGAGACATCATCCGTACGTTTCCGCAACAAATCCAGAGACGTGATAAATGTGGACGTTTCAGGCATGCCATAGTGGAAATTTAACTCGGTCCAACAGCTCTGAAAGAACTCCTTCGTCATCGCCCATTCAATGTCACTTGGCAGTAGCGCTAGTATCTGAAAGAGAAACTCCCTGGAGTCAAATAGAATCCCGCTGTCTCGGTTGTCAGAGATGGAGTAGATACTGTGAAGGGAGAGGACTTGCATGAGATACATCCATTGGAGAAAAAGTGGTTTCATCTGGTCCTCCTCCTGAGTCCACACACGGTCTTGAAAAAGTGATTTACATGGGGAAAATATTTCGATAAAATGGACCGATGTGCCTTCTTGTGCTCTGGTGCGAAAAAAATCGATACTTTTCTGCCTGGAGAAGGAAAACAAATTGGCGAAACGTTCACTTTGACGGGTTAAGTCGGTGGAGAGGGTGGGGAAGGGGGTGGCGTTGTGAAAAGCTTTGGCAATCACCTCCACCAACACCCACACAAACGGTTGAAGTAAAAGGTACTCCACCGGCCACACCGTTATCGCGTCCAGATCACCCTCATTATTGTCCACTTCATTGTTCGCTTTGGTCACGCCAATATCCCCAAAATCGACGATGGAGTAAAAGATGGAAAGGGTATCGGCCTTCTGCGAGATAAAAATGTGTTGGGCCACCGCCATGAGAACGTGACGAGTGTTTTGAAATAAGAGAAGGCAAAACTCTCGGTCGTCTGTATTCGCCAAAAAGGACTCTTTTATTTGGGTAACCAACGTCGTCAGACAGCTCAAAACGTCCTCCATGATCTGTTGCGGAATGCCTTCCGATCGCGCCACGGGGGCCTCAATAAGGGGCTGAGACACCCCGAACAGCGCGTTTTCGTGCAACTCGGTCCACGACGACGTCTTTTTGTAGTGCACCACATCAATGTTCCCCACCTGGCAGTTTTCATTCTGTAAGCCGGCAAAGAGTCGATACCAAGAGCCGTCTCCCTCCTCCTTCCGCTGTTGCTCCTCGTATAGCTTCGGGAGAATGCTCTCAAAGCACGACAAGGCGTCCTCGCTGACCCGCACAATGACACCCACCAAATCGTTTTCAATCTTGTCCTTTGAGAACTCCAGACACTCCACCACCTCGCGCAACGTGAGGGAGGCGAGCTTGGTCAGACCGGGGTGGTTCGAAGAGGCGGTAAACATTCCCCTAAACAGCAAATAGTGAAGCAATTTGTAGTCGAGGCGGTCTAAACTGGCGTCGCCCTCTTTAGGGGTTTGTTTGGCTAGAGAAAGAATGACGGGCTTGATCACACGAGACAGAATGGCGTTCTGAACTCCCTCGTCAAAGAGACAGCCGTAAAAGTGGAGGAGGGTGAAGGTGGCGGCGATGGCGTGGGAGCGCACCCGGACAGAGTCATGGGTGACAATCACAGGGATCATGCCCTCGAATAAAGAAACCCACAAATGGTACGACGTCTTCAACGTAAAATCAGACGGGGCTTGCAGTCTTGACTGGGGTGTTAGGGGTTCTGGGGCGATGGACACGCGGGGGTACTTTGTGTCGAGGTGGTGGAGTGTGGCGATTTCCGTTTCCGCCGTCTTCATGCGAGTCGCCCACTTTAAAAGATCGCAAGGGGTCGTAACGTCGCTGGGCACAAAGTCGAGACCGTACTGCAGCCAATGGCCGCAGGCCACACCGAGGGAGATGCTAGCAAGCGCCACCTCCTCCACAGTGCAACAGGAGAAGGAGTGAAAGCAAAAGATGAGATCGTTAAAATGGTCCTTTATGTGGTCAATGTGACGGTTCACAATATGCTGTACAACGGTCCAGGCGGCCTCCACCACCTCGGGGTGCGCGGCGGCCCGGCTGAGACACGAGAACACAATGTGCCACCCGCTCGCGAGGTAGGGGGCGCGGAGGTCTATCAATTCCTCCATAATACTAATGATCTTTTTTCGCACCACTTCATTCTCGTTGGCGACAAAGATGTCAAGAAATGGACGGAGCACTTCCTTCTGGAAAGAGTAGTTGAGTAATTCTTCTCGTGTAAGGTAGGAGAGCGCGATCAGACGTAGACCGTCGATGGTGGGGGTGGCAATGCTCGTCTTCATGTTGCCTGCCGAGACAAACACAGGAACCACATTAGTCCAAAGGTCGCGCCACTGGAGACGGGTCGAGATGGGGGCGCAAATGATGATAAAGTCAAAGATTTTGGTGAGAGAAAAGGTCCGGCCATGCTCCAGCTCCGCCTCGCACACGGCGGTCAGGCCGTTTGACATTTGCAGTTGGGCGACGGAGGGGTAGCACGTGGCGTCAAAGAGCTTCTCGAGCCAGTAATCGACCGACTTAGTCCCCGACCGCTGCGTACGGAGGGAGTGCAGGATTTGAAAACGATTATCCCAGGAGGCCTTTTCAATAGACGGCGGCACTAACTTGATATCGCCGAACCACATATCCATATAAGAAGAAGTGTCGCGTACCACACTGGTGTTTTGCTTTGAGAAGAGCAAATGTTTGTCCTGTCGCCGCCACAAGCCGTCGATCCCATTCGCCAGCACATCCAGCAAGGAGATGGCGGAGTAGACCGCCTTCCACATTCGGGAAGAAAAGTAGGAGCCAAACGACATGAACAAGTCAATGAACTTGCACAGAAGCTCAATTCGAACGGTGGACAGAGGTGCGTTCACCGTCACCGTGGACTTGGTCGTTTTGGGCGGAGAAATGATAATCACCTTGTTCAGCAAGGTCAACTCATAAATAGACTCCAACAAGAATTCGGTCTGCATCGAGTTCCCAAAGGCACAGCACACCCGCACAATATTAGCCAAACCCGTGATCAGCTCTGCGAAAAAGTCCTTATTGTTGCTGTCCTTCATGTACCACGCCGCGGAGTCCACGACGTTGGGTCGAGTGTTGGGAAGACTAGCGGAGGTATCAAAACTCTCCGCTGTGTCGATAAACTCGCACAGGGCGGCGACATACACGTTGCAAATCACATCCACGGAGATCTCCCACATTGGAAGGGCATTTTCAATACTGGTGGCGGTCTGAAACATATCAGGCGACGTCGGCGTTCCTTGGGAAGAGAGGGCATTCATCACCTCTTTTAGCGCCTCCTTCAGTTCATGTTGGTACACTTCTTGCTGCTTTCGCTGGGCATTTCCAAACAAGTTTGCAGAATCCATGGGGAGCAGCACCTTGTCCGTGATGGCGGTAGCAATTGGACTCAGATGCTTCAAAATGGGAATAGACTCGAGAACACCGACTCGTGTGCGCTTCTTTTCATTGGCCTTGTCGTCTTGGGCGCTATTTTGAGAACGGGCATTGTATTTGGTAGACGGACGAAGGACAATCTCGTTTTGGGTGATGCGTTTGTATATCCCGGTCAGCACATTGGGATCCACATCCTTTCCCTCGTCGACTCCTCTGTTATTCTTGATGAATTCCTCCAGTGTCATTTTGTTCTTGACATGAGGGCTATGGGCATCCGTATTGAGCATGCAGATGGAAAAGGACAAGATAAAGGCGGTATCGGCGGACGAAAATTCTGTCGGATTTTGGCTGCAGTAGTGCGAGGCAAACAGCTCCATCGTCCTATCCACGACCTGCGCCTCCCCCAGCAGCTTGAATCCTCCCAAAAACTGCCGGAGCGCCTCATCGAGAGAAAGGCCTTTGAAATCATGAAGATTAATCCACTCTTGAAACACCTCACGGCTCATGTTGTCGGCAAAGCTCTTGGCAAAGTACTCCCCCAACGTCATTTTGTCCAGAAAATCCTCATTTTCCCTGAAAAATAGAGCCACCGCAGCGGCGTTAGAAGTCTCCCCCTTCTCCTCCGCCACTTCCTTTTCTTCCCCCTCCCCGACCGGGGCAGTATCCTTTTTCTCCTCCTCTCCCGCCGCCGTTTCTTCCTCATCACCGGCTTTGGTCTCTGTTTTCTCTGCTTCGGCGTGTGGGGCGGAACGGTCGAGAATACCCGAACCGCACAGAAACTCCACCGCTGCCTTTGGGCTCCCTTTCGTGTTGAACAAGTAGAGAAACTTTTTAAACGCATCCTTGTACTTTCTCGCGTGCAGTATCATTTCCGTCTGATTGGCGCTTCCGAACTCTGAAGAGGTGTTAAATTCTCCTCCCTCCCCCAAGTTATTGGGATCCGCCCGGTCCTCCTCTGCGGCGCCGGTGGAGGTACCATACACCTTGAGTGCGCTTCCTGTATCAATGTCAAACCGCCCGATCCACTGAATATTAGAATCCGCAATGAGTAAAAGGGAGGACACCGACTCGCGTCGCAACGGGAGGCCAAAAGTTCCCTCCAAACGCTTCGTGATCACATTATCTAGATCAAGACTCAATTTTGACCAACCAGGGTGCGGCACACTGCACGAAATAGCGCCCAAATTCTGAATCATTTCTTCGTATACACTGGCTGAATGGGTGTTGCAATCATAGTTTAGGAAAAGACTGAGGAGATTTTGGGGTTCTTCGATAAACTTACGGAAAGACTCGACAACCAGTAATTTCTGATCCTGAGATGTTATTTTAGACTCCAGGACTCGGAAGTAAACATGCTTAAATACCGTGTACACCTCATTTAGAAGCATTTCCCCGAAGCGAACACAAGCAATGAGCAAAATATTCAGTGAAAGCTTAAAAATGTCAAAATCATCCGACACAGACGACTTGATACACGTTGGGATAATGGAAGTTCTTATGCACTCTATGGTAGGAGTAGAGTTTCTGAGGGAAGGGCCGCCGTTTACTATAATAAACAGAATCACCTGAAAACAGGTCAGCAAAGTGGAATAATTAGAAGAGGCGGTTTGCACCAAGTCTTGGGGAATTTGGCTGTCGTCGCCATTGGTGGCCATCGGTAGCGATGGAGGAAGGCCGGCTGCGGCGTTGGAGAGCAAAGGAGCTTGCATAATGATGGAGGAACAAAAGTGAAGTACATCCACCACATCCCTTTCACCGGCTCTCAACGTCCCGCTGTCGGTATTACTAGACGCGTCCTTCTTCTCAAAGTCCGCTGATATTCCGCTCAAGACACGTCTCTCCGTTTCACTATTTTTTGTAACACTTCTCGCCAAGGACAGCACCATTTGTTTTACTTCTCCCACCGGAAAGGGGGCTTTTCGGGAGAGAAATCCAAAGAAGATGCTAAACACACGAATCAGCTTCCTGTTGTGTACACACAACACTCCCTGGTAAATTGTAGACGTGTGTTTGCAATCCGTTCTGCTCAGTTTGGGGGCTGTGGCGGCAAGCAGTGCCATCATATAGGAGCCACACACTTTGTCGTTCATGTCCTTTTCCACCACAATGTCAAGGATAGAAAAGAGACAATCCAGCATGGCGGTTCGAACGTTTTCTTTTTCACTGGTCGCCGTTGAATCCTTTAGCACCGCCTTCGACTCTTTGGACGATAACAACTTGGAGAAGAAATTGGTGTCACCGGACTTTGAAAACGTATAACTAGGTTTACCGGACATTAACGCTACGGGTAATATACCCGAATTGAGCAGTGCGGCGGCGAAATCCAATATGGCAAGCATTTGGCGTGTGGTACCACGTACAAAGGACGAGTCCTGATCCTTCTCTGCCCTGAAGAGTGAAATACAGGCGTAGCCTAACTGACTTACGCAGTCCTCATTACAGATAAATTCAACGCTAGTGGAAGGGTGAGCATGCCGATCCGTGGCTTCACCGTTCGACTCTGGGTGATCTGCTTCCTTTACGGGATCGGCGTGGGACGGTACATCCGTTCGAAGCGATTTGATGGTTTTTAAGATAGATTCTAATACGCTCTTCTCCTTGCTTGTTTTCAGTTCCGCAGTCAGCTTTCCACCATAGAGCACGACCTCCGAAAGGCAGCCTGCTACCAACGTTACGCTCATTAAAAGGTACACTAAAACTACCACGTAAAACTCTGGTAAACGAGGGAGGGAAAGAGGAATTGCGGAAATGGTGAACATTGTCCACGAAACCAAGAAAAAGTACCATTCAAATATTCAGTATTTAAATCCGCTTACAGACAGTGCAAAAATAAAGAGTGTAAAGTAAAGACGAACAAGTAAATTTACAAAATTACACATATACTATGTTATTGTTTGGTAAAGGGAGAAAAAAATACAGGGTGTTACAATGAAAATTCCACTTACTCTTTTGTTTCGTAATTCTTTTTGAGCTCGTCCAACTCCCGTTGGAGACGGAAAATTTCGGCGTCGGACTCAGTTCGTCTTTGCATGCCATTCAGTTCACTCTCACGGGCCTCTTTCAGCATGGATGTCATTTCCTCTAGTCGTTCAAGCGCTTCGGAAGCTTCTAGTGTTTTTTTGTCAAGTTCATTCTCTAGCTCCCGCATGTCCTCCTCGTGCTCCTCCATAATTACGTCCATCGCTTCCTGGAGTTCCGCCAATTCATTCGATTTTGTGTTCAATTCGTCCTCCAGGCCGGAAATAATGTCTCGAAGTGCGCTCTCTTCACTACCGTGGTTCTCCGCCAACGACCTTTCGCTCTCCAGCTGCTCCCTCAAACGGTTAATCTGGTTTTGAAGAAGGGAGACCTGCTTCTCGTGCTCCGCGTTCTCGCCGTTACGGGCCTCTTGCAGTTCGAACAGCTCCTGGTCCCGTGCCGCGAGCTGCTGTAGTAGCTCCTTCTCGTCCTCGCGGTTCTGTTTCTGGGCAAAGTCGTCCAGCTCGTGAATGATCTCATTGTACTGTTCCGTCTTCTCATGCAGCTCATTTACAAGATTGTCAGTCCTTT
>AUXL01000415.1:0-10639 GCA_000482185.1 Angomonas desouzai | reverse complement strand
TTACCGCGGCCGGCGCGGAGCTCGCGGGAGTCGTTGACGCGGTTGACATCATCGATGGCGGCGATGGCGCGGAGGAAGGCGACGGCTTCCTTGGTCTTCTCGTATCCCTGGATGGAGTCCTCGACGACGAGGGGCACTTCAGGGATGTTCTCGATCTTGTGACCGCGAGACATCACCAGAGAGGGCAGGGAGGAGGCGGCGAGGGCCGACACCACAGCGAGGCGCTTCTGGTGAAGGTTGATCTTGCGGTGCCAGCGGCGGAAGATCTTGGTGGGAGCGAACATACGACCTCCACGGCACATGTTACCGAAGGCACCGGAACCGCTGGAGCTGGAACCGCCACCGCTGATACGGGGAATACGGGCCACAGCGCGGCCGGTACCCCAGGAGTGGGCGGAGTGGTTCATGCCAGAGAGGCGGTTGACGGCGTAGGCCTGGCGGGAGTTCTTGGCCATGTTGGTGTGGACGAACTGCACGATATCACTGCGGATGGGGGCGGTGAAGACGGCGGGGAGGGCCACGTTTCCAACGACGGCGTCGGAGGAGGAGGAGTAGACACTCACGGAAGGGCGGGCAGCCATAGTTAATGAAAAGGTTTCTTTTTTAGAAAGTCGCAAAAAGCTTTAGAAGTGGTAGTGAAAGGAAAGGGAGAGAATAAGATTAAAAGATTGAAAACAGACAAAGAAAAGGGAGGAGAAATCCAAAACGTAACAAAAGGAAAACAGAAATTGACAGAGAATTTGGAATTGGCGTATCTTACAATATATAAGTATGTACATTTTTCTTGTTTTCTTCTTGCTCCATTACAGCAACACAAGAAGTCCCTTCGACAGTGGAATGACATGCGACACCACACTGGCATCATACAAGAGAGAATCATCCTCGTTGGGGTCCCGGTGCAGAGGAATGGTACCCTCGTACGCCTCCTCTTCATATCCCTCCTTGGTGGACTCGGACTGACACATGGGTAAAGACCCTTTAGGGGCACCGTATAACAGACGGAACGGGCCGTCATGCTCGCCACGTTCATTGAGGAACCGATCCTCCTGACTAGGGAAACCTTGAACGCCGAGGACCCGCTTGTGTGGGGGTAGTTTAGGGCTGCGGTCGACCGGGGTTTCAATCGCCAATCGTTCCCCTTCCTCGTAGCGCACCGGGAAGGCGTTGTCCTCCACCACCTCACTCTCTTGCTTCTCTACCGTGCTGGACTGGCCAAAGAGGACGGAGAGGCCGGGATAGAAAAAGACCTCTCCGCTCACCGCATCCACGGACCCTAGTTGATCACGGAGGTGGGCGCTCCAGTTCATGGGACGCAGCGTATAGCAATCGTCCCGCTGTGAGATGTGGCGACCCAACGCCCCGAATCCGTCGTATCGGTCCTCCTCCTCCTCCACCGCCGCTCGCTTCTCGCCCTGTAGAGACCAAAGAGGAAGAGAGAGACCGCAGGAGAGCCAACGGCCGTCGGCGGTGTGCACTACCGTGTGCGTCGGTCCTAGCCAAAAGGCAGAGACAGCGGCACACCCAGCGGGCAGCTCCGCGCTCAGCCGCTCCACCCGCAGAGGGTACAGCGCCGACTCCACGGTGGAGTACCCCGCCCTTAGTGTGGTGAAGGCCTTGGCATCTAACAGTCGCTTCTTGGTGTTGGAGGACGGACGGGCGCCCTCTCCCTCCGGTACCACCGTCGCCTCCTTGGCCTCTATCGGTACGGGAGTGGGGTAGGGCGCGGGTCGGGTGTGGCCGAGGCCCAACTGCCCACAGGTGTTGTCGCCGAAAGCGAAGAGCCTGCCTGTGGTGAGCAGCACCATACTATGCCGCCCGGCCGCCTCCATCTGCTGGATCGACTGGCCAAATAGAAGTCGAATAGAGCGGAAGGCGGGTTGAAGCGGAAGGGCGCCGTCGCCGAGCTGGCCACACTCCCCTGCTCCGCAGGCGTAGACCTTATTCCGGGTAGAGGGGAGCAGCAGGGTGTGCTCCTCGCCGCAGGCAACGGCCTCGATCAGGGTGGTGAGACGGTACTGCGGGGGGACCAGGACGGAGGGGTCGGCGGGGGCGGCGCCACGGCTGCTACCGAAGCGGCCCACCTGTGTCGGGGTCGATAGTTCCATCTTTTCGCTATCCCCTATCCACACCCCACCCGTCCCTAACTGGCCGTATCGATTGTCGGTACCAAACGTGAAGACCGCGCCGCTCGCCGTGCAGCAGGCAAAGTGGTAGGCCCCCGCCGCTACATCAATCACCTCCTCCTCCTCCCCGGTGTCGGCGTTCGTGAGGGGAAGCAGCGTGCCGTGACGGGCGGCGACGGAAGGGCACAACAGGAGCAACTGTCCGGTTCCTAGGAGCGCCACACTATACGGCGTGCGGAAGGCCCGCGCGACTTTTAGAATCGTCTTTTTACTAGAATGACTATCGCCAGTGTCTCCGCCTTCCTCAGGGGTATAGTCACTGTGACTGTGATGGCGGTCGTAGTCTAGGAATTGCTGAAGGGCGTGGTAGTAGGCCTCCGCCTCTTGATGCAGCGCCTCGGCAGAAGTAGAGACACTGCTGGGAAGGCAGAAATAGGGACTAGACATGTGTGTGTGTTTCTATCGGGCTTTCCTTTGGAATAGAGACTCTCAATAATAAAAAAAGGGAGAGAGGGAAAGAATAAAAATAAGAATATTAACTATAATAAAAAGTGTCAACGGAAAGCAATTTCTTTACTTTCAAACATAAAAAGGTAAATCGTCGGTCTGTATAAAAGTTGCTGTAAATGTGGCGGCGGGTAGTATTCCACGAGCCTTACGACCCCAGAGAAATATCTTTCCCTCTCACCAACATCCATTCCAGAGGGCTCTCTTTTCTCACCTTCACTCATTTGTGGAGTTCCGCTCCTGCCATTTTACACCGCCTCTCCTCTGGCGTTCCGCTCGAGAAGGGCCAGTGTTTCTCCCACAAGATAAAAGGAGCCACAGACCAGCACCTGCACCGGCTTAGACGCATCCTCGGTCTCACTCGCGGGGGGCACCAAGAGATCGGTGATGTCCTCCAGATTCTTAAAAGGGGTGGCGCAGGGGAGGGCGACCACCTCGCGGTACATCTCTCTCCAGAGAGAGGTCACCGCCACCAACTCCTGTCGCGCCTTCTGCGCCGCCTCCTCAGCGTACTCCTCCTCTGTCTTTTGTGCTCCGCCCTTCTGGTACTGCGTCGCGTACTGCTGAATCTTGGGGTGCTCAATCTGGGCCATGGCAATCTTACAGAGAGAAGCGGTGTAGGGCATGAAGGCCTTGAGAATACGCTTGGGGTCGCGGGAGCTGTAGAAGATCAGCGCGCGGCGGCAGTTGGGGTCCCCCGTGCGCTCCGTACTGGCAGCGACAAACCACTCTAGCGCACGGGCGAGGCTCTCACTGGTATGGGCACCGTCGAGGTAAAAAGTGATGTCTTTTCCTCCTTCGATGGGGATTATCTGAGAGCGTCCGGCAAAGGTGAGGGTACGCAGGACGTGCTTTTCATTCTCGTCGAGAGGGACAAAAGGGGGGATATTGGCGACTTTTCTCGCGGCCATCAGCGCCAGTTTGGAGTCCTCTACGGCGTGTGCCCCACCAATCGCGAGAGGCGGCCAGCTGTGGATGGGGAGAACTTGAGGGTCCAACAGCACCAGTGCCGCCTTGTGGCGTCGGGCGGCCTCCTCCAATACCTTCCGTGCCTTGGGATAGTCCACCTGAGGGGCAGCATAGCAAATCACCCCCTCCTTCATAATCCCCGCCTTCTCCTCGGCGATCGACTCAATCGTGTTGCCTAGCAATTCCGTGTGGTCGAACCCGAGGGAGGTGATGATGCTGACATCGGTGGTGTCAAGGGCGTTGGTGGCGTCGAGACGACCGCCGAGGCCAACCTCCATCACTGCCACCTGCACCGACTCTTTTCATAAATGTACAGGGAGAGTAAAAACACAAAGCGGAAAAAGTTAAACTTTGTGGTCACCGCCTCCCTCACCGACTCCCTAGGGGACTGCAGAAGAGCGTCATGCTTCTCCTTGAATTCAAAAAAGTACCGCGCAAAGTCCTCTTTGGAGAGAAACGTATTGTCCACCAAAATGCGTTCTCTAAAGTCGATCAGGTGGGGGGAGGTGAATAGACCCACTTTGTAGCCATACGATTGAAGAAGCGCGGCGGTGTAGGCGGCGGTAGTGCCTTTCCCCTTCGTCCCTGCGATATGCACAAAGTGCATCGGGGCGCCTTCCCGAAACGGATTCTTTTGATCCTCTTCATTGTCGGGTTTATTATGCGGGAGTAGGTTCAGCTGTTGCATGAGTATTTTGGTCACCGCAATGTTATCCGGCACCCGATTCGGAGGGCGGCTGGTGAGCTCATCGATGGCCTTGAGCATCGACTCGTAGGACTGATCCTTCCGCGTTTTACCCGCAGAAGTGTGACTACTCTCCTCCGACGCCGTCAGCGGGACGCCACTCTTCACCACGTACTCCCCTCCTAATCGGCTCCGGGGGTCGACGTCACCGCCTTTATTCTTATCCTCGTCATGCACGACGCCTTGTGTAAAGTAGACGCCATACGGGTGGGGGTGAGAGAAAGAGGGGCAGAGAGACTGCGATGGGGGTGAAGGGGAGATGGGGAGTGACGAACGGGGGTACGGAGAGCGGAGGAAAATGACAATGATAGACACCGTCTCATTTAATTCTACTCTATAAAGGGAAAGAGGGGGTGAAGAGGGGAAGTTGAGTGAACAGAGAAACACAAATAAGAAACAGCTATCTAATATTCTTCCCATGTTAAAAAACAGTTACATTGCTAGAATTAGTTAAGCAGACATGCAGACTATTACTGCACCGTTTTTAATCTTCATCAATATCAATCACATCCCCTGCATCACCGTCCCGGCGGGGTCGTGGCCCTCTGGTGGTCGAAGTAGAGGACGGTGGTCGGGCCCGCTTCCGCCGCCGCTCCTCCTCCGAGGGGATCCCTAGCACTTGGCGCAAGTTGGACCGCCGTCCCCTCTTTGGGGGCGCCTTTACGCCACTACTACGGCGTACTGTAGTGGAAGAACGCTTTGAGGCAGAAGAGGGCACCGTCGCTCCTTTTTCCTCGGCATCACTACTCTCGCTCTCCTCCCCTTCCACCAGACCCCCATCCCCCAAGACGTTCACCACGCGAGCCACCGACACCGTGAACCCACACTGCTGCAAGAGGTGATTCACCGTCATCTGCTTGGTGCTCAGTTCATCGCCGGGTCCTTTGACCTCGACGAGCTTAAAGTGTACGAGTCCCGCGGGGGTAGAAGAGACACTGGTGTAGTGCGTAGAAAACAGATACCACTGTGCCCGGGGATGGGTGAAGATGGGGCCCTCTGGGGGTCGAGGGGTGCGGTAGTACTCGTGAGGGGGGAACCATTCAAAGAAAAGCGCCTCCGATGCACTCCAATCCTCCTCTTCCTCTTCCTCAGTCACGGTGGGGGTGCCTCGTAGCATATTCCGCCAGAGAATCAAATCGGGGAACCCAGAGGTTCGAAGACTGTTGTGAGTATAAAAGTCATTGCGAACCAAGAACGGATCTTTCCCTTTTCCCGTCGTTTTCCACCCTTCCCCTCTTCCACCTCCTCCTCTACATCGGGTGGGGGCAGTAGTTGACCATAGGGAACAATATTAAACAGCACAGCCAAAAGATCGGCCAGGGCGCTAGTGGGAATACTGAGTAATAGTTCGAGAAGAGGAAAGCCGGGATAGGGGAGGTCGACCGACACGGCGGACTTCAGTGGAGAAGGGGAAGTTTCTGCTGAAGGGAGCAGTGGCGCTGTCCCGTCTTTTGGCTTCTCCTCCTCCTTTTCTATCGGGAGAGGTGGTTGAGCGAAAGAGACGCCTTCCTCCTCAGGAATGGGGGCAGAAAGATACGGAGCGGTGACATCTCGCCTCAAGCGGTAGTTTCCGATTCGTCCTCCATGGAAGGGGTGGCGGTGGTGGCGCTCAGCGTGGAGAGCAGGGAGGAGGTCGATGCCGATCTCTCTCTTTTAGTGGGTCCACTTGCGGTAGTTGGGGTAGGGGGGACGCCGCGGACTGGGGTATCGTGATGGGTGACAGTAGAGGATGAGAACAATACACTGTCCCTAAACCTTTCTTCCTTTCCGGTGCTTGGTGTGGTCTCTTCCTTTTTCTTTACTTCACTATTTGGGGTGGGGGTTAGGAAGGAAGAGGGTCGCTCTTCTCTTCTCCGTCTCTCTCGTTCAAGATAGTTGGCGTATCGTTTTATCCTCGGCAACAGATAATAGACAAGATCAATATTACTTGTTTTGCTCTTTCCGCCCTTGTGAACTTCTTCTCCATACTTCAACCACTGTAATCGTTTAAGCAACAAAAAGTAATTTCTGGAGACAAAGGAAAAGCAAAAGGAAAAATCCTGAAACATTAACTCGAGGGATTCCTCTTGGAACGGTGTCACGTAGAGATAACCCCCCTTCTTCCTTCTCTCCCTCTCCTGCAGTGGGGTGTGCAGTTGGTACAGCGGGTGGTCTTGATAGATGATGTCCAAAAAGAGCAGTTTGCCGATATAGTCCATCCAAAGTCCCTCACAGTGCAACCCCTTCCACAGCGGGCCCTCCAAGTTTAAACGGGAGACCTCTTCCCCTTCACTGCCTCCGTCCCCGTTGAGCTGAAGGAGGAGGTTCTGCAGGCAATAGTCCTCTACCTGTGCTGAATGAATTGTATTCTTGATGGTGGTAGTGTTTGTGGTCTCCCCATGTGGCTCTTCGTTCCCTCCTTGGGTGTGGGTCGTGCTCGACCACGTCTTAAAACTCAGCCGTTTGAGCGAACGTCTCGTCTTTCCCGTGTCAGAGGGCCGACCGTCCTCCCCTGCTAGTGGTACGGTCTCTCCCTCATCTAAACGATCCAAATCCACGAGCCACTCCTTCCCCGTGGCCTCCTTGAGTGGCGGTTGCTGAAGGGAGTAGAATTCCCCTGTTACCGTGAACTCCTCCGCCAACTGCACCCGACATCCTTTATGATGGATGGGGGCCGCCGTCTCTGTCGCTGCGGTGCCTTCCACCGCGGGTGAGGTGAAATAGTAATACTGTTTAGGAATCGGCGTCCACTTGTGCTCCGCGGGGAGACAGTTCAGCAGTAACTTCTCCACCGCCAGCACATCGGCCCGTCGGCAAAAGTAATAGTGCTGGACCAAGTGCTCGTGCACAGCGTGCAGCACCGCATGGTGGGTGGAGGCGGTGAGAGAGAAGGAAGGACGACCCTCCTCCATGGACTGTTGCTTTACTGCTGCTTCTACCGTGGCGGGTGGAGGAAACACTGCCTTCAACAAACGGCTGCGACGCTGTATGGCGGTTGGTAACAACTTGAACATTCGCTGCGTCATTTCCTCGTGGTCTTTGGTATAATCGTTGCGGTTCCACTGGTACAGAAAAAAGTGCATCGCGGTGTAGCCGCTGTGGTTACTACTGTTCGTGTCGTTGATGTGGACGCAGGACTGATGAAAGGATTTGAGTAAAAACAAGGCCTTCTCTTTCTGTTTCAAGTGTTTGAGATTCAGCGCTAATCGGTGCATCCATTCGCCTCGCTTGTACACTTTGTAGTACATACTATACCGAATACCAATACCGGTGTCCTGTTTATTGCTCTTTTCACTATTGTTAGTAGCGCCGTTGGACTGCTGTGGTGTCGGGTCAGATGGATGCGACGTCGGTGAGAGAGCGGAAGATTTTTGAAAGGGGAAAAGAATAAAAAGAGGCGCCTCCAAAAGTTGCTCTAGACACCAGTTCGCCTCTTCATAGGTGTTGGGGGACGCGGCACTCGACACTGCACTACTACTGTTATTACTTTGCAAAAGACTCACGCAAACCTCTAGACACTTAAAATAGTAATAGTAATTTGGATTCCACAAGTAGAGAAGATGCTCTGCCAAGATGCCGTGGGTGTGTAGAAGGAGGTACAGTTGATGACAATGGGGTGCATTCACATCCACCAGCCCTTGCTTCACCCTCTCCAGCTCTCTTGTAAAGTGCTCCTTGATGCGATGAAACACTGGCAGTACAAATTCTGTCTTATTCTTTCCGAGTAACTTTTTCGCGTTGGCGTTGGAATGACGGTTCGTTCGGTTGGTGTGTTGGGGGGCGATGGTGTGGAGGAGGACGTAGTAGTGGAACCCCAAAGGGGTGGAGGGAGAGAAGGGGAGAGGGAGCTCAGGGTGTGGGAGGAGCGGCGGGGGGCTTTTCTTTGGGGAAGACTGCGTCAGATGGGTCAAAGCGGAGGTGGTGGTCGTCGTTGTGGTGGCGGTCTTTAAAAGAGAGGAGGGATCACTATTACTGCCTCCGGAGGATCTATTTTTACTATTCCCGTGGCCAGGGATGGTCCACCACGGCGGGTATGGGAGGGCACAGGCGACGGGGTGAGAAGTGCGCAAACCAGGCCACATCTCCTCCTTCTTCTCCATCACCCCTTTCCGCCGTCGTTGGAGAAACAGTTCCACCTCACAGAGAAAGGAAAAGGGAATGGGAAAGAGAAGCGGAAAGGGATTCTTGAAGGTATTATATAGATTTTGAAGCACTACATTTTCATTAGCCGCGTTTACAGTTTTGATTTGCTCGAGTACCTGTTGAATCTTGGAAGGGGTGGATAGATTCAGCACATCCCTCTCATAGTCATGGGCACCCTTATAGTGATCTCCTTGACTGAAGTTGTCAATCGAAAGATAATTAAACTCATGGCTCGTCGACATCATCGCACTCCCATTGAGTCGATGGAAGAGAAAAATAACATTTAAAATCGACTTGGCAATCCGTTTGTGAAGTTGATAATAATCCCCGACCTCATCCTCCCACACCTGCGCTATCCCGTTGGTTAGCTCCCTCACCGGAAGAGCGTGGTCCGGCGTACTGCGGATAAACCCAAAGCGAAGGAGATACAGTACGATCTCCCGTTTAGAGGATGGTAGTGTTGATGTATTATTATTATCATTATTAGTAGTAGTATCATCCTTGTTGTCTTTGGTAGTGTTGGCCGTCGAGGTTAAAAAGAGCTGTCGAAGGGCAGTCATAAAAGCCTTGAGTTCCCCCACACGGAGCGCAAACAGCACCCCCGCCAACTTTCCCTTCACGGCCTTATACTTTTTATTTGTGGTGGTCTCAGCGGAGAAAGAAGAGGAGGAATGATACTCATAAAGTAATCCAAAAAGGCCCGCAATTCTTTCCCCATTCATCATCTTTAAAAAGTATTCCGCCACATATCGGACGTGGTGTGGGCCACGCTTCTTTTTATCGGTTTCCCTCTCCTTTTCTTGCCGCTCTAGAATCCACTCTGTCGACTGTAACACTGGTACCGCCTCCTGCAGGTTCACGCCGTCCCCGTAGCGATCCTCTAACGCAGACTGCGATACATACACGGAGCCCGAGGAGGAAGAGAAGAAGGCGGTTTGGTGGGAGAGACACAGTCGTAATAACAACTCTGACGCCGCGCTACCCTTCTCCAACTTCTGTTGACGTTGTGGATCCAAAGAGGAAATGGGTACCTCATTTTCTTCATCTTTGGTTTCTTTTTTCTCTTGTGGGGTACAAAGAGGGGAGGGAGACCCGCCGGCCTCCGCCGTCCCTTGAGAAGCGGTAGAAGCCGTAAACTCCAAAACTTTACCCGCGGCCATGATATCCTCTAAGGAAAGCCCCTCCTCCTTCCCACCAAAAAGCAGTACATAATAAAAGCAGCACTGAAAGGCACTGGTGAAGGGCCACTCCAGGGAATGCCCCACATCCATTGGCGCGAGTGGAGAGGGTGAAAACAGATCGGGTGACGCGTTTTTAGAAAAACGAGCCGATGATGGTTTCTCCGGCGATCCGCCCTCCCACTCCCCTCCCCCTGTCACAGTGGTCCCTTTGTTCTCTTCATGAATGGAAAGGGTCACACGGCCGTGCTCAGAGGAGACCATGGACAGCATGCTGTGGTCGGGGTGGGAGCAGAGCGAGGAGGCGCGGTGGGGGCGGGAGGAGGAGTCTCTGTCGACGCTGATCTCCTCCTCCATTGGGAAGGCGAGAAAAGGATCGCCGGAGGTAGAAAGATTGCTATTATTATTATTGTTATTGTTATTCATTCGGTCAAACATATTGCGAAGTGAACTCATCTTTCTATGTTTCTTTTTCTCTCCTCTATTGTAATTCTATGAAAGTTAATTTTAATATATATATATGGGTGTGAATGTATGGAAGTAAAATAAAAGTGTTAAAAGAAAAATAAATATATGTACTTCCTCTATTTTCTTATTTTTGCAGCTAAAACGAGAAAGGGGGGGGGCGGGGGGGAGTGTTCAAAATGGAAAGGGGGAAAACAAAGGGAAAGACAATCAAGGCGCGGAAATGGAAGCAAAAAAAGAATATATCGTCAAATTATTATATATGTATTTGCCATTCGCGGCAGTAATAATTACACAACATACGTACTCTAACAAGGACAATGTAGAAAAGAAAAAAGGGGATTAACGATGAAAACGGAAAAGAGGGTTTTACAAAAAAGAAGCAAAAATACTGTGCAGTGTGGAGGCGCAGTAAAGGAATTTCTATGTCTATCTGTGCAGTCAGCGTTTTTTTATTATATTTTATTTTTTGATGTTGGCAATACTTTTGTATCTTTGCGCCATTACTTGAGTAATATTTGAACAATGAA
>AUXL01000414.1:0-10646 GCA_000482185.1 Angomonas desouzai | reverse complement strand
GGATAGTTTGCTTTTACACCCAGACCGCCTCTTTTTCAGAGAAGAGAAACAGAAAGCCCCTCGAGGCCGAACTCCTCTACTCTCTGGCGCTCTCCTTGCTATACATAGTACACATCCACAGTAAGAACACATTGGGTGGAGAGAGAGGAAGTGGAGACAAAACAGTGGAGGATGGATTAGAATTTATAGAGTTCACTCGAGTGGAAATAATCCGTCTTTCTCTACACCTTTTTCAGATCCGCATTCGTATTATCAGTGAGGAAGAGGACGATAGTAGTGGCAACCACAATAGGAAAGTAGAATAAAGAGGATTCAGAATCAATATCATTTCATTGACAGTCTTGTTCGAGTGGGGTCGCACACTATCCCTATCGATGTCTCCTTTCTGTGGAGACAGTGTCGATCAGAGTTTCACCACTTCATTGAAGCGAAGGGCAACCGTCGACAGAATCTGAACCGTTTTCTGCGTACGTTACAGTTTGATTTAATCTCTAGTCGTTTGGCGTACGACGACTTCTTGTCCGGATCAAAAGGAACGCAGAAAAAAGAAGACCCCCTCCGCTGTGAACCCAACGAAGCAAATTCCTGTCGTATTATTTCCCCCCTCGTACTAGCTACCTTAAGGAAAGCCTCTACTCCCTCTGAGAAGAAAATCCCACCCCCCTCTCCTCAAGAAGAGCACCGTAAAGAGAGTCAGTGGGCGTCATTTCACCGTCATTCCTTTGAATCAATGAACACCGTTTACCTCCAAGAAATCCTTTCTCTATCTCTCCGGTGTCTCGAGGTGGTTCTGCTGAACGACGAAATGGACGCTGTCTTGATGGCGGAAGTTAAACCGATGCGTCTCATGGAACAAAAGAATAAGAGAAAAGGTCAAGAAACCATTTCGGTTTTGGAAACGGTTCAAATCATGAAAGAATTTCTACTTAGAATGGATCAAGATATGGTGGGTAAAGAGAATGGGAAAACGTTTAATAAAGTAATGTTATATGCGTACAGTTTGTGGACCCATTTGACACAATAAAATTCACCGTTTACGTCGTCAGGCTAAAAACGCAAAGGCCAAAGGACTTCATTTTCTCCTTTCTCAGTACGAAAATAATACAGACGTAGAAGAGTGTCACTCCAATAGTTTTGGCTGTACTATAGCGGCATATGTAGAGGAATGTAGAGATTGGATAGAAAATGAACTCTACGCACGTTTACGCACTTCCTTGGAAGAATTGCTAGAGGCATCCAAAAACAGAAAAAGACGAAACGTCATTTCTTCTTTATTGCATCAATTCAGTTACTTTTTCTTTACGAAAGGATTAGGTGAAGCGTCTTTGAATAGAGATGAGGTTTGTCATCCTAATAGGAGTCAAGAAAACAACAGTAACGCTGTGATTCAATGGATATCAAAGAGTATTGTTTTCTGGTACCGTGCGGTAGAGGAAGAAAAGAAGGAGAAAAGTGGAATTCTTTCTTCCTATTCCTTTTCTCAATTCTTGAGCGACAGTAGAGACCGTGATCACAGTCGTTTACTCTCCGACGATGTTATCTCCGCTTTAGTGTCAAAGGATCCCCATCGTGGTATTGGTTTGTACAGTATTCTCATTCATTCCTTAAAGCATAAGGATGGTCCTAATGCCCTGTTGTTGACGCGGCGTCTCTATCAAACGGTGAGTGGCAGCGGTGCACATGAGTTTCACAAGTGTTATTTGAAACTGTTGTTTGCGAAGTTACTATTAGCACAAAGTTCTTTTGATGAAGCAGAAGGGGCGCTAGCTGGGTTAATCGACAAAGCATCTTCACAGTTAGAGAGAGACAACGTTGCTGCCAGTCCAGACAGTCATCATCACTCCTTTATAGGAAGTTTAATGTGTGATATACGCCGTGTTATCACTCCCCTCTACACCGACAGTGTTTATCTCGCAACAGACAGCGTTCTTTTCATGTGCGACACCCCAACTGTCCCTCTTCATTATTATCGGTTATTGCTGGTCGAGGCACATACCCTTTCCGCGGAACTACAACTCCTCCGACATTTACAGCTCCATGGAGGAGAGGAACTGCCCTCCGCGCCCATTCGAGAGGCACAGTCCCAATACCAGGCGGCTCTGTTATACTCCCGTCATGTTGCAGCGCGGTATCCGCTACGGCTGGTGCGGTCACTCCTCTCGCTGGGTTGGTCCTACACCCTTTCACAGCAGCACCACGTCGCCCTCCGACTCGCACAAGAGGCGATGGGAGTGTTGGGGGGCTCCAGTATAGGAAAGAGAGTAGAGGCGACAGTGGACCGCCCTTTTTCTTCCCCTCTGTACACCAATGCGGAATTTCTGCAGGCACTTTGCGTGCGCCGTCTGAAAAGCTGAACCCAATATTATTACTTTCGTTCATCTTTCCACTGTTTTGATGTTGATTCATTTCTCTATGTTTCTACCGGTGTACTCCTTCCAACCTCTTATCCCATTTCTCTCCCTTCCTTTTCTCTCTTAGTTACTTATGAGTTATCACTACGATAACAAGGAAGAAGAAGAACAGTTTTTCGACGACCTCGTCGATCTGGTCGAAGGATTCAAGGAAGAAATCGCGTCGGCGGAAACGGTTCCCACCCTACTCCGAGCTCTACCCGATGACTGGGACCCCTCGCGAGACATTGTAGGCCTCCACCTCGGAACCGCCAAACCCGCCTTCCAGGGAATCGATGAATTCAGCGTGGCGGATATTCTTGGCCCTCAAAAAATGCACCGAAAGGTGTTTTACCGTACCACATTGTGTTTTTCTAGTTTAGTGGCGGAAATGAACGCCTTAGCGTTGGAGGAAGAAACGGTCTTGCTACCTCCACTGGTGTTGTATGGGGAAAGCAGTGCTGGAAGTGCGGTGGATCTCTCCGATGAAGAGGCGCACGTCGGCTTTGTGCATCTGCTACACCACTTTGAGGTGATTTGGTTCTGGTGTCGAAGGGTGGAGGAGGTGGTCTGCTATGGGGTGCGGCAGCTGGCGAGCCTCTACTGTCAGGCCCACACAACCAAAAGTAGTGTGTTTCACCCGTACATGGAGGTACGCCTTTTATGTGTGTGGAAATCGCTGGCGGCGCTGTTGGGTGCGGTGGTGCATCTGGAGGAAGTGATTCAACAGAACGAGGCGATACGTCAGGGATTTCAATACAGTTATCAGCTGTTATCGTTCATGAGCACCTATAAAGGCGATCAGCTTCCCATCACCACTAAGGCCGCCATGCTGGATGACTTTCAAAATTTACTTCGGACTATCCGAAATGAAGTGCTAAACGGGACTCTCCTCCGCCGTATTGCCTCTCTTCGGTTTGACAACCCCAACGGGGGGACGGAGGTGTACAACAACCATGTGTTTTTCTCCGCCTTCACCGACGCTATTCACCTCCTCCACAGCCAAGTAGACCCCGAAATTCACTCCCAAAGCACCGACAACACCGTCCTGGGCCTTCTCGGTCTGCACTATCTCTATCAGGCGATATTCCACAACCCCTCCAGCGGTCTTCTCGTCCCCTCTCAGCGAAAGGAAAAGATCGCTCAAACCGCCGAAAAAGGTGTTTTCCCTCCCAGAGCACTTTCCAGCTCTGCCGATCTCAGGGGTCTACTCCCTCCGCCTTTTTCGCTGGGCCGCCCAGCATGACCTCAGCGGGGTGTTTGTCAATCGGTGCAAGAATGTAGCGGCGGTAGAGACGCGAGTCTTGGAGGCCCTCCGTCGTCAGTGGGCGTCTAATCTGGCACATCAGGTGAAGCACTGGACCACACTCATCAGTGTATGGATCGCCGATCTACAAACTTCTCTCCCCACCGATGAACCGAATGAACGGCACTTTATCAAAATGCTGCTCCTATTGATTCAAAGGGGGCTTCAGCTCTCTGGGGACTTGAGGAGTTATCTGGTACAGTTACTTACCCTATACCAGAGCTCAGAGAATGCAAAGCTGAGTGTGTCGATTGTGTATGCCATTGCGCAGGGAGTGGAGCTTTTACAAATGATGCGTGGCGCCTTTCACGCCAAGCTCGGTGTGATTGGGGGCTCATTCAATCTGCTGGTACAGTCGGTCGCGTATGTGATGGAGAAGAATCTGTATAACATATTCCTGCGCCTTGAGGATGGCGTGAAGCAGCAGTCTCGCGGACAGAAATCAGTAGACCCAGAGGCGATGGACCAGCTGGATGCGGTGACGCAAGCCATTCAATTACTCCACAAGCCCTTCACCAAAGAGGCGCTTGTCTCGCTGGATGTGGTGCTCACCATCGCCCTGAACCGTCGGGACCTCTTCACCAAGGCCTCCACCAAGAATATTATTTCTCGAAAAGAGTTTGATGATACGTTTTCCGCTTTTTCGCAGCTAAAGCGTCTCACCAGCTTTCAAGACACGCTACGTCACCACACCGATTGCAGCTTTATCTACTGGTACAAGGATGTTCTTTACCCGGAATTTATTTCTCGCTATTACAAACTACCGGAGCGGGCGCCCTATCTTTCGCATCATGATCTCCGCCATGCAAGACCCCTGTGACATTCTACAAAAGGCAAAACACGTGGAAAACAATCATGGACTCCTGAGAGGGTACAAGTCTTTTGTTCGCGATCTCCTTCAGACGGAACTCATTCAACCCATTTGTTCTAATGTAGAGAACCACATCCGTCTTCACACCCACACCATCGTCATGAGCGAGGAAAACCCTCGGCGTTTCGGGGACATTGAAAGCACCAACAATCACGCCATAGAAATTAACGACGTCTCCGGTTTCCTTCACCTCCCCCCTTTTGCCTTTTTCAGTTCGTGGTTCGATATCGCGGCGCAGGTGGAGCATTACCTCAGCCGTCAGTTTTATAACTTGAACGCATTGGCACCAAAAGACTGGAAGATATACAGTGAGATGCGTCACTTGGCGAAAAAAAGTACGGTCTACATGTGATTGATGGCAGACTCCCCGGCAGTGTGGTGGACCAAGGGTTGGACGTGTTGGCGGTCACGGAAAACATCCACGTTTTCATCTCCAACTACACCTACAACATCAATGAGCAGATATTTATTCAGAGAGGAAGTTGCACCGAAACGAAGCACCTCCAAACATTGCAAGTCCGACACGTCGCGAACTCCGTGAGGACGCACGGCACGGGCATTCTACATACCGCCGTCAATTACGTCTATCGGTGTCTCCTTAAGAAACTTTCTGTTCTTTCCCAATTTCTAAACAATGAACAAATCAAGTCGCAGTTAGTCCGGGAGGCAAAGTTTGTGCAAAAACAAAAGGAAGCCCACAAGCTAGAATACCCCTTTGCCAGAGCAGAGCAGTTGGTGCGGGAGATTCAAAAGCTAGGGACCGCGGAAGACGGCAATTCATTTCTGTTCAAGTTTACCCAACTGGTCGCAGAGATTGGTAATACGTTGGGTTTTATGCGTCTGATGCGGAGCGGTGGACTTCGGGCCATCGCCGACGCCGCCGTCTATCTTCCCACGCTGAACCCCACCGCTTCCGTTTCTCTCTCCGCTTGCTTAGACGACGCCAAATCTCCCAAAAACGATGAAGAAGGAGGAGACAAGAAAGAGGAGTTCGATGAGCCCGAGGAGGTGAAGAAAACGGTGGAGTTTTTACTGCGAGAATGTACGTTGGAATCTTCTCGCCATGTGGATCAACTGTCGTTGATCATTTCGGAAAAGATATCCGACGGGTCCGACTTTTTTCAACTCCTTCAAGACGCTCTAGGTAAAAAACTGCGTACAGCGGAAAAGTACAATCACCTCCGTTTATTCTACTTGTTAGTCCCCTCCATGTGTCTGGTGTTCACCGAGTACTTGGTGAAGGAAAAGGAACTGCTAAAGAAGAACAAAGAAGGCGTCTTTACGGACGATGGATTCGCCCTGGGGTGCAGTTTCCTTGTCTCCCTTTTCGGTGTCCAAGAGCCATTTCAGTCCCTCCACTGGTTTGAAACGGTCCGTCAGCGTTTTGTGGAGTATTTAGACTCCATCGAGCAAATTGTGAATGGGCAGAAAACCCCCACTCACCGATACGCCGACAACGAGGTCGGTCATCGTGATGCCGCCTTTCTCACCAAAGCGATTGTCGAGATGAACCTGCAGCAGCACGTCGAGCTCGAAGAGGCATTTGCCTCTACAAAGGTATTCTTTTACAAGTACAATTCGGAATTTGGAACCGCCACCGCGGATGAGCTGGACGACCTAAGCGACATTGACGATGAAAGCACAGATTACAACTCTGTGGAGTAGAAAATTACACTATCGTGTTTACCTGTTTGTATTTTATTTTATTTATTTATTTTGCGATGATTATACATCTTTATATATACTAAAAAAAAAAATGATGAATTGCACTGACTCTCTCCATCCCACACCACATCATTCCTTTTTCCCCTTCTTCCTGCTTTTTATTTTGTTTATTTTTCAAAGCCATCCAATACACAACGGAGCCTAGTGAGCTCCCTTCTAGATTAGAGAGAGCGGAGAACAGAGGAATCAAAACTTTACAATGTTCCGTCTCACTTCGCTCCTTTGCGTCATGACGCCCCGCTCAGCGCTGAAGCTACTCTCCCTTTCCCCCACCACAGGTCTTACACAAAAGCTAATCAAGAAGGCGTATATTAAGCGAACCCTAGAGTGTCACCCCGACTTACACCCCAACGATCCGGAGGCGACGGAGCGGTTTCGAGACTTGTCCGAGGCCCTTCATGTCGCACTTCAAGCCCTCGAGATGGCCCACCCCGCTGCCCCATCCAAAGAGCCCTCAGAGGACTTTTATGACCCTCAAAAATCAATCGAAGCGCTGCGTCAGGCCATCGTTGCCTACCATGGGTTCCGCGACGCGGAGGAGGGCAATGCGGAGAAGAAAACCTCGACAGAGAACGCCTTCTTCTCCCCTTCCTTAGAATACATTTCTGGTGTGTGTCGGAGAGAGGATATGGCACGGAGACGGGTCCATGTGTTCTGCGAGGATCTCCCGAATGTGCTGAGTGGCGGCACGTCGAACTCTCTCTTTGAGGCCGTCGCCTTCTTTCACTCCCGCTATGTAGAATCCATGTCCGTCTGTGTGATGCGCTTCTCCAAAAATCTTCCGCTGATCGTCAAACGGGTCGTCAAAAACAGACGGCGGCACATCTCCTACCGAAAGGACTCGGTGACGAGTGGGATGGGGACGGGATCGCGGCCTCGGGAACAGCGCATTGAGGACATGTCCATGAAACCGTTGGTGCTGATGGGGGCCCTCATTTTTGATCTCCCGGAGCAAGAGTCGTTGGAAAATCCTCTTCTTCAAGGAACGAGCAGCAGCACGTGTGGGGTTAGCTCGCCAAAGAGTATTCAAGTCACGGAGGAGTTAAAGTGTACCATTTTCCCCTCCGACAGCATCGGCATCATTGTAGACAAGATTAGTGCTTGGGAGTCTGCCAGCTTTAACCGTTTAAAGATTGAATTAGCCATCGTCGATACGACCACATTGATGTCGAATTTACTGGGATTTGATAGAAGTGAAGACCCGGAGGCGAATCATGTCTTTAACGTGGTGCCACATCTGCAGATCGATAAAGAACACGTGCGGAGGGTGTTAATGACGCTTCAGGCTTTATCAGCGAGTTTGTGCTACCACTTTGAAGATATCGACGTAGTGGACGAGAAACTGGATAGTCAACTAGAACACCTGATTTCTGTCAGTGATGAGGAAAGTAAAAAGGACACGGAGGAATCCGCCCAACTTTCCGTGCCGGATCTGGTTCAGCAGTGTAGAAAGCTCTACAAGCTGGCGGCTCCCTCTATCAAAGGAAACGTCAACATTCACTGGACCGATGAAAGTCATCTGGTGCGGGGGGAATCTCAAATAGGGGAGACCGAGATCCACTCCACCACGAAGAGAGAGGACTTTTCGGTTCAGGGTGTGGAAAAGAGCTGCCGGGTCGGTCGCCATCCGAGTTGCTGTACCGCGGAAGAAGTACTCTACTCTGTTTCCATTGAGATTGATGAGAACGTCAGCCATTTTCTGCTGTGTGTCAGACACGCGTTGAAGACCGTGGCACAGCAGGCGTTTCGATCCAAAGAAAAACTACAAGATGTAATTCGCCTTCGGGAAGAAACACTCGAAGAAGAGTTTATCTTGAAGGACGGTCAGGAAGATGTGGAGGAAGAGCAGAGGAAATACCGATACCGAGGCCCCATACAATGCTTCCCCCGCTTGTACAACATTTCCACCTCGGAGGAGTTACTTTTTTGGGAAAGGGTACACGCCAATCGAGAATATTTGGCGGAGCATAGTCCGGCGATGAATCACTTCAACCTCTTCTTCAACTGCTCTCCCCATAACGGTGAATCTAACAACACAGCGACGAAGCCAAATCCCTCGGATATGATTGCGGGTTGGGTGGGCGACGGAAGCGAAGACTGCGACGACGTTATTCTCACCTCAGAGGTGCTTAAAGAGGACCACAGTTTCAGGCAATGGCTGGAGGAAATTGTGGAGCAGTCCACTCTTAACAAAGAGGCTCAGAATACACTGTTTGGTGCCGGCATCGGATACGTCAGCCGAGACCCCGCACTCCCTCTCACCAACTTTCTCTCTTTTGTGAAAATATTCGCCGTCGCCTCAGCGGTCCGCTCAGTGATCGAGAAGCAGTCGTCTTCTCTCAATCGCATCGTCGATAGCACCGACACCGGTCTCAATATTATTGTCGGTACCAAGTGCGACGTTAGCGATGGGGGTAGACTTTTCATTCCATGGTATATGGACCCTAACACACTACTGGCCCTTCTCAGTGAACGCGATGCCCCGGCGGAATTGGAGCAATAAAACAGTTCAACACTGATCACATAACACGTTACCAAACATCTGATTATAATAGTTAAAATATATTATCTGCTGCTTCACGGAAATTCTTTCGGATCAATCTTTTCCTTCCTTATCTCTATTTCTCTCTCTCTCCCCTCTTCATCTCTTTTTTTAGTTACTGCTTTCTTCACTCATTCAATGTTCGCCCTCTCCTCTGTTCTGAGAAAAGGAGCCGTCACTGCCGCTCTTCTGACCCCTGCCGCCCTCAACGACATGTTGAAGGCCAAGAAAGTGTTTCTTGTCGATGTCAGAGAAAACGACGAGTTCAAAAATGAGCACATTGAAGGCGCCCATCTGTTCCCCAAGTCCACTCTGAACCCCGACGCTGTGTTTTCCGCCGCTGGCAAGGATGCCGCCATTTGTGTGCAGTGCCTCGCGGGTGGTCGCTCCGCCCAGGTGGCCACCGTGCTCGGCGAATCCCTCGGTAAGGATCACGCTTATGGTGACGTAAAGCTCTACGACCTCGCCGGCGGTATCAACGCCTGGAAGAGCGCCGGTCTTCCCACAGTTCATTGAAATCCATGGGAGGTGGGATGACTCTACACATTTATTATTATTACTACTGGAATGCGGTCACCGTTGCCGCAGGTTTCACACACTATACCCCTTATTCCCGAGAGTGTATACATGACCTCTCATCACCTGAATGTACCTCATTTCTATTACGCTCGACAAAGGGAGAAAAAAAAATGTTTGTGCGAATAGATCACTTCTAAAAAAAAAATTATTTCCTTCTTCCCTCCTTTTCCTTTCTTTTTTCAAATGATTTAGTGTGCTCACTTTACGCCGACATCTCCACCATGCAATCTCTCTTTTCCTTCCTCGGACTCGGACCTCGAAATGTTCTCCGCATTTCCCCCGCCACCCTCAACGACATGTTAAAAGACAAGAAGTGTTTCTCGTTGATGTCCGCGAACCGAATGAGTTCCACCAAGAACACATCGCTGGTGCTCATCTGTTCCCCCGGTCAACCCTCGATCCCGAAGCCGTTCTGAAAGCGGCGGGTAAGGATGCTGATATTTGCCTGCAGTGCCTCTCCGGCACCCGCTCCGCCTTTGCCTCCAAGACGATGGAAAATGCAGTTGAAAAGTCTACCGTCTACGGCAACATAAAACTGTACGATCTCGAAGGCGGTATCAGTGCGTGGAAGCGCGCGGGTTTTCCCACCACCCGCTCCTCTTGATCTCATGCAAACGGAGGGGCTCCACTATTTATCACGTGTACTCAAACATTCACACGTTCACAACTATTCTATTCTGGTGTAAGCGCAGTCAAACATGTTTACGGCCGTCGCTATCGCCTCTTCTTTTCACATGAAATTAAAACAAGAGATAACCCACAGATTTTCGATCCCTCCCCCGAACAATATGCTTAGAATTTTCTTGATACACACTTTCCTCTTTCCCTCTCCTTTCCTTTCCTCTCCACATAGCTTACGCCTCGCCTAACCCTTTTTCACAGCACTATCCAAAAATGTCCAAGGTCACCCAAATCGCCCCCACCACCCTCAACGACATGTTGAAGGACAAGAAGGTGTTTCTCGTCGATGTCCGAGAAGGTCCCGAGTTCGAAGACGAGCACATTGAAGGCGCCCATCTGTTCCCCAAGTCCGCGCTGAATCCGGAGGACATCTTCAAGGCCGCCGGCAAGGATGCCGCCATCTGTGTGCAGTGCCTCGCGGGTGGTCGTTCCGCTCAGGCGTCCGCCGTGCTCGCGGAGGCACTTGCCGCCGATCACGCCCACGGTGACGTGAAGCTCTACGACCTCGCCGGCGGCATCAACGCCTGGAAGAGTGCCGGTCTTCCCACCGTG
>AUXL01000413.1:0-10657 GCA_000482185.1 Angomonas desouzai | reverse complement strand
AATATATATATATATATATATATATATATATATATATATATACAAACAACAATAAAAATCTGTACTAATTGAACAGATATCAGATGTATTTTTGAATTTTATTACCATGTCGTCGCCCCAATGGCGTATTGATGTAATTGTTACCCAGTTTTTGTGTGGAGGCCTTTTTTTTTTCTTCTTCTGCGTTTAGCTGCGTTGCCCTACAGCTCTTTTTCACCTACTCTGTCATCTCCCTCTTTTTTATTATTATTATTCTCCTTAGTCTTCACTTAGGGTTAGATGTTACAGCATTTAAACCGGCTATCCGAAGATTTCTGCACGGAAGGGATCCATTTACGGAGGGAGGATAATGAAGGCAGCGATGTGGTCGCCTCTTTGGACCGACTTTTACAGCTTAGTGAGAACTGCGAAAAGCAAATCAATAGTATTCTCTCCACATTGAAGGGTCATGTGACGTCCTTTAGTGAAAAGGCGGAGGAGCTGGGCCGACGGGAGGGTGGCCTTAGGTCGCCCTCGCTGCCTTACTCCCCCACTCTGTGGAAGAGCCCCACGCACTCTAGGAATCGCGAGGCGGGGAGTCCAGCCCAGTTGCCCTCTTCCCCGGGCTCGTCTTTTGCTGGCAGCCCCAAAAGGCCCCCCAAGTCCCGCGCGGGCGCCATTCCGGAGGATGTAGACCTGTTTTTGAGGCGATTTTCCCCCTTTACGAGAGACGGGGAGACCTCCAGTGCGTTGCGCCTGGCAACCGACCAGCTAGTGTTGGCACAGCTTCTCCGTGACGGGGTTCTTTTGGAAGAGGGCATGGTGAAGGAACTCGGCGGACACCGACCGGCAGAAATCGGTGGAATGCAAGCCCTTTACCAGGAGATCCACACTCGACTGAATCAGCCGTTGGCATTGTCAGGAGAGCCATTTTGGTGGCTTCAGGAGGACAAATCCATTGCCGACGTTCTTCTTTCAAAGGCGTTTCCAAAAGTGTATCTCCATCTTGAGGACTTTAACAGGGGCGAGTCGTCTGAACAGGCGCCCCAGAGTCCGATCGAGAAGGCTGACGACAACTCTGATAAAAAGAGGGAACCCGTCTCATCCCCCCCGTCTTGCTCCTCGCTTTTGTACTCCGCCAAGTCAGGCGACGGCGGCGGCGATGAAGCCGCCCGAGGGGACCAAATGGATAGCTTTTCGTACCACGACATTTTCCCAATGACGAATCCCGCCGATCCAAACCCCCTTCCCACCCCCAATGTCAATGACGTTATTCAATCACTTCGTACAGACCTGCTCGTGGTCGCTCTCCTTCAAGAAGTCTGCGGCATTGTGAACCGACACTGGAAGGGGACCAAGGATTTACGACAGATGCTGGCCGAAGTGTCCTCTCTGATGGAGAAGATCAAAAAGGACGATTTTTTTCGCCCCACCTCCGTTGGCGAATTGGCCCCCCGTAGCAACAAACAGTCCGTTCTCCCCCCTACACTGGTGACGGAGTGCATCGCCTACTTACCCCTTTTATTGCAGCGAGAGAAGCTTGGCGATTCTTTCACAGGAGCCGTGGCGCCCCCGCTGCTGCTCTGGGTGAATACGGTGGCCCCCATCTCCAACGCGGCCTTGGTGTGGAGGGCTGGGGTGTCGCGCCAGTTGTGCACCAAGCTGAAGGAGCTCCTTGCCCTTACGGTGGGATCGGAGGGTTCTTGTCTACCGGACAGCACCCTTGAATCCATTTTATTTCCATTGAGTGACACCGTTCTTACGAGCCTGGAGACGCTATACAACCGAGGATTGCTGTCACACTATCGAAAACGAATCACCGGGAATGACGAGAATACAGACAGCTGCTGCCTTCCAAACGGGTTTGTTTTACCACCTTCCGCCCATGCAGGACACTGCCCGGAGGGCGAGGAGCCGCCCTCTCCTTCGGTGGACTACGGCGCAACCGTACTGGGAGAGGAGAACAGTGTCGTCGTCGACGTTCCCCACACTTGTGATGTCGTGGAGCTCATTGCCTCCTTGACGGGGAGCTCTCCCGACTCTTGTTACACCACCACCGCGCCTTCCCTGTTTCGATCCAACTTCATTTACTGCCCAGTGAGCAAAAGTCGCTGTCTGGATCCCCTCGTCGCCGGGTGTCTGTTGCTGGGTACGCCAGGGGCACAGAAGACGATTGCCGATATCCCGTGGACCGGGATAGAGAACTACTTGCGCCAACTGAATGAGATGGGGGAAAATGAAAATGAGAGCGGGGAGGGGTCTCCTCCGTCCGCTCCCATCGCCCGCGGCGAAGGATATTTACGACCGCTTTATACGCATCATATCACCAGTGCTGTGGTGGCCGGTACCCCCGTGGAGGAGCGTGGGATAGATGACCTCCCCTTCCAGTGTGTCAACCCCAACTTGCTGTGGAATCACCAGACGAGAACCAAAACATTCCTTAATTGCCCTCAGTTTCTGACGTGTGGACATGTGATCTCCTTTCGCTCTCTGCAGTCGTTGATCTCTCTACCGACTAGGAGAAAGGCCAATTTGCTCCTTGTGAAGTGCCCCTATTGCACCACCGAGTCCAAGTTAAGTGACATTAGATGTGTCTCTTACCTCTACTAAGAGGATTGCTTCATTTTTTTTTTTCTTTTGTGGAGTGCGTCTTAATTATTATTATTATTATTATTATTTGCACATGTAAATGTGCACGTGAATGCAGAGTTCTCCGTATCCCTTTCCTACCCTCCCTCCGTTGTGCTGTTAGTTTTTCCGCCCCTCTATATGAGCTCTAGTAAAAAATATGAAGCAGAGGGACTTCAGTGTATAGAAAAAATTTCAGACTATGTGCACGCCGTAGGAAGAGTTCACCAAGACCGTGGCAGTGCGATATTAATCTCTCTTCCTGTCAATGAAGCGTATCGGGCGACACAAGACGGCGTGTCGAGGGAGGCGGAGGATAGTTTCAGGAGCTCGAACCGCTCTCTCCGTCTCCACCCACTGAAAAATGAAAAGGTCACCAGTTTAGCCATTTTGCTTTCCACCTCTCACGTTTTCCCCTGTCAAGAGTCCACCTCTGCTACTCAGGTGCACTTCATGGAGAGAACGGTGGCCGGGACCGCCGCGCGGATTGGAAGGGAGCCGAAACCTTTTGGGGTGAAGGTGAGGGACGATGCTGTTTTTATCACCTCCATCTCCAGCGAGGCTCAACGGAGTGCGGCCCGGCAGTTCCGTGGGAAAACAAATCCCTGCAGCCGTGTCCACCCTTTTGGGCGACGCCGAGACTTCAGAGGACGCTAGCGAGATTGGGTACTCCCTCGTCTGCTGCGATGTGCAACCTCCAAGAAAGACGATGAGTTCCATGGGAGACTCTGATTTTACCTCCTTCGCGGGCCGTTCCTATTCCGTGCGAACGGCCTCCGCCGCGGAGAGTTTTGTCTCTCTCAAGGAGAAGAAGCACGCCGCCGACGACTTGTTTCTGGTGAAGCCGTTGCCGCTCCCACTACTGCTGTCATCGATCAGCGTGACAAAGCCGGGTGACACGCATCTGCTGGTGACCTACGCGGGGGGAGTGCTGCAGTATATGGTGAAACGGGTGGAGTCGGTGGAGGAGGATTTTTTGCTCCTATGTGGAGGACAATGACTCCCCTCCCTGCAGCGGGGGCCCCGTGTTCAATGGTAAGGGGGACTTTGTCGGGCTTCAACACCAAGCGGGGAAGGAAAGCATCTGCCTCTTCTCCAAGTCCATCACACGGCACTTGTTCGCTGTTGGTCTCCTAGGCCTGTGTCGCGCCCCCATATCCAACCTCCCTTTCGACCGACTCAATAACGTGCTCGCCACCTCCACCAACACCACCACCGCCGTGTCGCTGCGAAAACAAAAAGTCGACCTCAACCACTTTCAGTCCCGCATCGATGTGGGACAGGGCGGCGATCAACTGGCCGATTTCAAGGAGGTGGAACGGTTGCAAAAACAGCGAATCAAGAATATCCCCGTCCCCCAAAGAGACCCTAGTTACGAAGAGGTCTACGACGAGTTTTACAGAGACTTTGATAGTCTTTTGCTCATGATACGGTCCTTCTCTTATAACAGTGCGATTACTAAGAAAGTACTCCAGGAGATTGTGCGGCCGGAGCACCTCAACGAACTGCAACGGGTGTCAACCGACGGCGGGGTGGGCTTCATTTTAGAGATCATTGACGGCCACCCACAGGATGAGGATTTGATCGTCAGCGCCCTTACCGCTCTCAGCCGTATCTGCTTGTATGAGAGTAATGTGCAGACCTTTATCCAAGTGGACGGTGTCCCCTCCGTGATGGAGATATTAAAGGAGTACATCCATGAGCCCCGTATCCTCCAATGGGGGGTGTACTGCCTCGTGCAGGTGGTGAAGAAGGACGCGCCTAGACGAGAGGAAATTGTAGAGTGTTTTGTGCGAATGCAGGGACTAGAGTTGGCCAACTATATTCTCCATCACCACGGTGGGGTTCGACAGTCGCATCTCACGAACTGGACCGCCACGGTGCTGTGTAATGTGGTCGAGGTAAATGAGCGTTTTATTAGTGGCCTCATCAGTGAGGGCTTACCGCCGCTATTGCTGGTAAAGATGGTGGAGTGCAAGGAGGAGCCCTCTCTCCTGGCGAGTTTGCTAAAGCTGTTTTCCAACTTGTTGGTTCCCTACAGCACCACGCCTTATACCGAATCCATCGAAAATGAGACGAGCGGGGAGGTGAATCATAAAGTGGTAAATTCGTTTTTTCTATTCAAGTTGTGCAACGACAACGCGGAGGAGCTGTGGCACCTTTTGCTGGAGGTGATGGTGTCGGCCTCTAGAGAACGCTACTCCGACTTGTCTGTCAACATTCTGTGTTCCGGTTTGGAACTCATCTTTATCCTTCTCTCGTGGCGCATCGCCATCTCCGACTCCACCAAAACGGCGCTACCTTCTCTATTTCATTCCATCACAGCAAACTATCCGACCAATTTACCATTGCACGAGAGACTGTCGCGAGTGAAAGGGTTGACGGCCGCCTAGCCTCATCATTTATCATTCGTGGTGGGCCCCTCTCGCTTATCTATCTATTTATAGATTTCGATTTTTTTCTTTCTTTTTTTACCTCTTTTCCATTCACCTAATGAATGCCTTCCGGTACACCATAAATCTCCTCCTGTTCATTCCCCCTCTTTCCTCCCCCTTCTCTACAACCTCTCGGAAGAATATTATAGTTTAGTATATATAAATATATATATATATATTTATTTATATTTTCGCCATGAGTGAAAATTCTCAGAATAGTAAACAGGTATTTTCAACCACGGTCTACTGCCGCGGTCACCAATGCACCTTCACCTTTGACGCGACAAAAAAGAGAATACTCGTGTCTCGTCTGAATAGCAAGAAAAAGACCAAAATTTACCTCAATTTACCCCTACATAGCATCATCAATATTGAAACCGAGGAGGAGCGGACCCAACGCCAGCACTACAGACTCACCGGGGATGACTCCTCCCGTGGTATCTATTCGGCCTCTACGTACAATCCCAGCATGTTTATTTGCGGTGCGCCGGAAGTCATGGAGAACCTCTCCAGCGGCGCCACCGTCTACCCCCACTCCCGTGTCAACACGCACGCCTCCTCCGTACCGGGGTGGAACTCTAGCGTGAACTCCAGGAGTCTCACCCCCACCCAACAGAGTCCCCGCGTGGCGTTTTTTGTTCATTATATCCGCATGCGGAGTGACCAAAAGCCGTCCATTCATACGTTTGAGTTCCGTAGCGGAGACGGAATGGATCTTCTCTACGACGTGAAGCAAATAGTCGCCGATGTGCTCAAGCACGTTTACACTAGTGGCTATAAAAGAATCATAATCTTTATCAGTCCAAAAAGTGGAAAAGGAAAGGGCGAGGAGATTGTAAAAAAGTACATTCTCCCTATATTACAGTTCTCCCGTCACACGTATGAGCTGCACATTACCACCCGCAGCCATGACTGCGAGGACTATGTTGCCGATTTAAATAACCCTTTAGACTCTAGTTATGTGGTCGCCTGTGCTGGTGGGGATGGGATGATACACGAGGCCCTTAACGGTCTTCATCGGCGCAAAATTAGTCTGCTGAAGGCGTTTCGTGAGGACTGTGATCAGCCCTCCTCCCCCGCCGCGGACAGCCGGCTGCGATACTACTTCCAGCACGGAGAGAGCGTCGCGGGGGTGTGGGAGAATGTCATCCCCATGGTAGCTACCATCGCCACCGGCAGCGCCTGCGGGGTGGCCAAGAGCCTAAATGTGCTTCACCACGCTGAAGCTGCGATGGGCTTGATCAACCTAAGGACGTGTGCGATGGACCTCATGCGTATGCAGTTCACCCCCAACCCCGACCTCCTAGACCAACATGCCGAGAGTCTACGAAACGGAAAGCACCAAAAGGAGGCGGAGGAGTCGTATCAGAAATACCTTCAAAAGTACCGCGAGGAATTAGGGGAACGAGACCGGGAGAGGAAAGCCGCGGAGGAGAACAACGTACTCGACACCGTCCCACCGTTCCTGAAGGACGGGACGATGGAGTTTAAGAATCTCGTCTCCAACTACTACCACTTCCCCGACTTCAAGGAAAGGATTGCCTTTATGTCCTTATCGTTTGGAATGGCGAACGATATCGACCACGGAAGTGAACATCTACGCTGGATGGGCAACAATCGTTTTGCGGTGTACGGTGGGTATCTTATTCTCAAGGGACTACGGAAGTACCCCGCCGTCCTGCGCTACCTCCCGTGGCAGAGCAAATCCGGCCTCAAGGTGGAGAAAATTCACACTAACCGTAAAATGCCTGACCCCAGTCAGCTCCCCCTCTGCACCATGACGGCGGACTGTCCCCACTGCGGTGATTACCCCCCACAGAACTGCCTCAAACGGGTGAAGTACGACGACCACGACGACACAGCCTCTGACTCGGAGACGGCGTGTGCCAAGCGGACCTCACAGGAGACGAACGACCGCACGGACAGTTTGATTGAGCTGACGGATATCCCAGAGGACAATGAGGAGTTCGATGCGGAGAGGTTTAAAAACCTTTCTATTGAAGAGTTGCTGAATGAGGAGGCGGTGGACTTTGACGACGAAACCCTCCCGTGGGTCACCATCCGCGGCAATTTTTATAATCTCATTATTTGCAATCTTCGCGACGTGGCACAGGATATGATCATGGCCCCTCTCTGCCACATGTCCGATGGGGCGATGGATATTGTCTACGCCCGTGAGGACCCCTCCACCATGAAGGGTGGAAGAAAAGAGCTGGTGCAGTTCATGACGGCGTTGGAAAAGGGGAATCAAGTGGAGTACGAATTTTGCCACTATATCAAGGCGAGAGCGGTAGAGGTGAAGGTGGACCGGGGCCTGTCGATGAGTGACGGGGAGCTGATGCCGCTGAGCTCTGTACGCATGACCAAGATCCGTCAGGGAACGCAGCTGGTACGGTATGACGCCTTATAAGAATGAAACAGCCTGCACTTTATTTTCTTGTTCATTCCCTTTTTTTTTTTTCTGTTCACCCCTTCCATGGAGAGACCAAGCGATCCGTCGATTAAAAATGTAATATGTTTGTTTTCTTTTACCTTTCCATGGGTTCCGCGAGTGTGCATGTGTTGTAAAGTATTTTTGTTTCTTTTCATCAAGTATAGCTAACAAAAGTTTAAATAACCATGTTATTTAAATATAATAAACATCAAATTGTTTTTTTTTCTTTTGCCACATATTTATATATTTCTTTATTCGCTCCTTTGCTCAAAAAAAATGATAATAATAATTATAATTAAAAAAGCGATAATAACCGACTAAACACTCATTTATTCATCCACTGAAAAGGAGAAAGTTACTCGCTGACAATGTTTGTCTACCAACAAAACTTTGTACTGCTTAGTATTCTATTTAAATCTCTTTTCCCTTTCTTCCCACCTTTCCCTCTCTAGCAGTGTACTTTAATGAAGCGAGCGACGCCGGAGGACATTCGTCTGCTCTACCGCTTTCTCACTCACCTTTCGAATCAGCTATTCCGTGATGAACTAGAGTCAGCAGGGGCAGAGGCCTGTCCACCCTTGGGCGGAGCGCTATCCCTTCCACCGCTTGTATCAGACTCAACCGCCGGACGGGGGGCGCTACTGAGCGCGGAGGATTTGAGTGATCTTCTCTGCGACCCTAGCCCCACGGAGGCAGCGCCGGCGCCTTTAATAGCGGAGGGCTTCGAGGGGAGATCACTCCCTGAAAATGTGATGAATCTACTGCGGCTCAAGTCTGAGCTCGTGTACCCCCCTCGAGAGTCCACCGCCATTGATGTGCTCACGAGCGGTATGGACCTCAAGGCGGTGTTCCACGCGGCTCCTTTTGGCCCTATTGTGCTCAAAGGCCTCCGACTGCCGCGACTGGACGCCTCCACACTTTGCTGGGAAAACGTCGTTGCGTCTCACTGCGACTTTTCAAACAGTATATTTTACCAAACAACGTTTCGGAATTGTACGTTTCATCGGTGCAACTTTCGTGCGGGGGTGTGGAAAGGGGCTGTCATGTCAGACGCCACATCTTTTAAGGATTGCGCCTTCAACTTTTCAGCACTCGCCATGCGTGTGGTTTCGGACCGCTTCGCCTTCTCCCGGTGCGATTTTGATCTGTGCGACTTTGACGGGTTTCGTTCTGAACGTCCAATGGCCACTCTTTTTAAAAACTGCTCTAATGTTACAATTTCGTGACATCACTCCCTATCATATTTTAAATATATACAAATGTTTGCTTTCTTATACCCTTTTGCCAATAATACATTTGACTGATATTTAACGACTATAACGCTTCACCTCTTCCTTCCCCTTTTCTCCCCCCTTTCAAGTCTGTTAGAGCGTTACAATGAGTGCGACCCGTGCCACCAAGGAGGACCCATGGCCCCAGATGGAGAAACAAGTGCAGGTGATGCTGAACGACCTTTCCCTGCAGATTCAACGCTACCGTGAGACCGCCGCCCCCACCGTCATCGCGGAAAACGAACTTCTGGAAAACATCGGTACCTGCAACGAATTTGTCGAGGATATGCGTTTCGCCCTCGATACCGCCATGGACCATCCCGAGGCTTTCTCCATTACCACCGAGGAGCTGCAGGAGAGGGCGGAAAAGATTCGCTCCTGGGAAAGGGAGGTGGAGAAGGCGCAGCAGACGGGAGAAAAGATCCGTGCGACCCAGCGCCGACGGGTGCAGGAGCAGGACACCAACGACGACCCCTCCATGCGGGAAAACAATGAATTCCTCCGTCAGGAGCATGACATTCAGGCCAACATTGTACAGACCGATGACCAGACCCTAGACCGTCTGTCGAGCGGCGTGCATCGCCTCAAGGATACCGCCACCAACATTAACGAAGAGCTGACGACACAGGAGCACATTCTAGATGACATTGATAAGGGTATCACTCGAGTTCAGCTGAGGCTCGACGGGGCGATGAAGAAGGTAGGTCACTTGATTGACAAAACTAGCGACAAGGGAAAACTAATCTGTATCGGTATCCTCTTTGTAGTATTGGTTTTGTGTATTTTCCTCGTGGTCCGGTAATATATATTTATAAACAAGTATGATAAAAAGGAAGAGCGAAGGTATGAAAGCATTCATTTGTGATAGTTAGGAGGTAGAAGAACCAGACGGCGCAAGAATTCTGTGTTTTTGCTTCCGCACGTATCGTTTTTTTTTTTTCTCTTTTATATTATGAATACTATTAGAGTTGCGTTAAAAAAAAAAAAAAAAATATATAAAATGTTTGAAATGGGTTTTGTGAAGGGCGTTGTAATAGAGTGTCGTGAGTCAATGAATTGCTCTCTACGCTGAATGATGTTTCCTATTTCCCCCTATTTTTTTTCTATTACGTTTCTTTAGTATTTTATTCTTACCCCTTATTTCCCTATCGCTCCATGATGAAAGTGAAGACCCTTCTTTGCCTTGTCTCCCTTCTGCTGCTGGCGGGTGGTGTGTGCGCGACGGACCTCCAAGAATCCACTAGTCTCTACGGACTCATCAAGCTCCCCCCTGGCTACCTGCAGAGTCCTCTGAGTGCGAACCCCACCGGACTGCTGCAACACGCGTCTGTCCTGCTGTACAATAGCGAGCACGAGATCCGTGTGCCGGTGCAACGGGACGGCTCTTTCGTGGCCTACCGCGTCCCCTACGGTACTTATCTTCTACAGCCCGAGTACCACGACTTTGTCTTTCACACGATCCGTGTGGTGATCCAGTATAAGGAGTCGGCTCAGGGCCGTGTACCGGTGATACGGGGGGACCTCAACGACTTCCCCGTCAAGCCCCTCACTGGCAGCGGACTGGACGAGGAGTCCCCTCTGCTTATTCCCGTGCAGTCCGTTCACACCTACTACATGCCGCGCCAGCACTATAGCCTGGTCTCCATGCTCAAGAACCCCCCTATTATTATCATGCTGGTGACGGTGGGGATGGTGGCGATGCTCAAGATGTTCCCCGAAGAGACGGTGAAGGAGTCGCGGAAGCTGTCGAGGGAGTGGCAGCGCAAGGCGCTGTCTGGGGTGGTGTCCCCTGAGACCCAGGAGCTGATCAAACAGAGACAGGAGAAGATGAGCAGCCTGTTACAGTAATCAACGCCGCAGTACTCCTATATACGATTTAACTAAATTAAAAAAAAAAAAAGTTTTCAAAT
>AUXL01000412.1:0-10666 GCA_000482185.1 Angomonas desouzai | reverse complement strand
TATGTTTCACACATTGGGTGTATGATTCTTTTTACATTTTTTTCGACTGCGGGTTCACTCTTTGCCCCACACCGTCCACTCTCTTCTATTTTCACCCCCTTTTGGTTTGATATTAAAAACAAAACAAAAAGATTCTAGAAAAAAAGAAGTCATGTTCCCCGGACTTTGCGGTGAAATCGCGTCCACCCCCTATCGGGTATTTCTAGGGACCCTTCCCGCGCTTGGGGTGGAGCAACGGTTTCTGCGGCAGCTGCAGCCCGTGTTCCCTTGGTACACCTCTCGCAAACGGGTGAAGGAACAGGCGAACGAGTTTATCGAGATCGATCTCTCCTCCTGCGACCCAGAGCTTCTTTTTCGCTACACCCACGTCTACTACGTGCGACGACAGCTCCATGACGAGTTGATCGACAAGCAGCTTACACTGATTGAGACGGGCAAGACGATTGGGGTGACGGATAGCGCACTGCTCGCCTGCTTGGCCGACTGCAACTCCCGTGTCGCCTCCCGCGCCGAGTACGAGAGACACCTCCTGACAAAGGCCAAGAAGGGGTGCACCGTCCCCCACCGGCGGGAGCTCAACCCTAACGCTCTGCTAGAGCCCTACGATATCCCCTGCATGATGCGAGTGGTGGAGGAGGATGTGTGCGGGGTCGAGGACGCGGAGATGAAGGCGCGCTCCTTCCTACCTAGGGCGGTGGTAGAGGGCAAAGCAAAACGACTGGTGGAGCAGTTCACTGGCCAATCGGGGTTCGCGTTAGACAAGAAGGAGGAGAAGCTCCTGTCCCGGTTGCTCCCTGGGGACTACAATAAAATTGGCTCCATGGAAAAGGTGCGCCCGGTAGACGTCACCACCATCCACCGCTTCATTGGGGAACGGTCGCAGAAGCTGCCGGCCAAGGAGTACTTCAAGCGCTCCCTGTGGGGTCATGTGTTCCGCAAGTACGCGACCCACCCCGCCTACCTCCGTAGTATCTCCTCCTACTGGGCCCGGGAGAGCGGTCTGGATAAGGAGAGTCCCCTCACGACTATGCCTGCCGACCTCGCCAAGGCGGTGACCCTTCAGCAAGACCTCTTCCCCGCCCTCAAGTTTAGAGCGCAGTACCTCTACTGCTCCCCGGATATCGCCCGGCAGCAGTGGAAGACCGACACCGTCCTGCCCCTTCTCCGTCTCTTCCCTACCATGGGGACCGCCTGCGCGGAGGACCTGGCGGCCAGCGTCATTGTGGAGGCGGAGTGGAGCAAACTCAATTTGACCGATGAGACCAATCCCATTCAAGAGGGCACCGTACGGGAGGTGAAGGGCATCGTCGAGGAAATCGGCGCGCTGTACGACTCCAACATGGAGGCGGTGTTTCGTAGGGTAGAGGACGGCATCAAGGTGTGCTGCCCACCGCTGACCGAGGCTGAAGTGGCGGAGATGAGTGTCGGTGGGGATGCCACCGGTCGCGAGGAATAGTGGAATAAAGTTTTACATTACATGAAAATTACCAAAAAAAAACAGTTATATCAGTACCACACATATTAAATACAAAACAAACAATAAAAAAGGAAAACATGGATTTTGCTCTCCACGAACCTGACATTATTATTATGTATCATCATTTCTGTCAAAATTTCTACTTTTTTTTTTTTCACTCCCCTACTTATTTCTGTCAATCTCTCTAGCTACTTGATGACGAATGTTCCAGGATTGCGTAGCGTGCTGAGCCAGGCGATTTCTGCGGGGGACATTAACCAATGTTGTGGCGTTCTGCGCCGTATTTTTAGTGAAACAGCTGCGGGGGAGATGGTGCCTTTGCCGCTGAAGAGGAAGGCCAGCTCACCCCAACTCAGTCAGTACGAGAAAATTAGGACCCAAGCCGACACCGGTGTCGCCGACCACGCCGGACTGAACGCGGATATTGGTCAGGTGATTGAGTTGGGAAAGGGTGTCTGAAGGCCGATCCCAATGGCGTGCGCCCCTCCTCCGTCAGTGTACTGTGCCACTCCGCGCAGAGGAACTATCAGTGGATAGACGCGCTTCACTTTTGTCAGTTTCTGCCCGGGGCCCCGTCCCCCCTCTTCCTCTCCGCCCTACTAGACCCCCACAACACCTCTCACGTACTCCGACACTGTCGGGCCAAATCGTGGGATATTGATGTCACCAATGCGATTCGGCATCTTTCCCATCGATACGGGGCGTGGTCTGCGGCCCTTCTGGTCGCCAAGGACGGCGAACAGCGCTTCGCGGCGGCGGAGTCGTTCTCCGCTGGTGTATTAGTCCCCTATCTCGCGAGCAGTGGGAAAGTAGAGGAGGCCAAGTCGCTCTTCTCCGTCGGCGTCGCGCAGGGCTCCTTCACCAGTGCCCCCTTAGTAGGTCAACTCGTCCGCCAGACCAGCGAGATGGGGCAGTGGGAGGTGAGTCTGTCGATGCTCAAAACCCTCGCCGCCACCCAGGAGACCACCCAACTGCTGCCCCACACCACCGAGTTCTACCGCGGCTTGATGGAGCTCATACCACAGTGGGAGGCATCGCTCTTCGTGTTCCACCTCGCCCGCGATGCCGGGGTGCGACCCGACAAGCGCATGGTCAGCCTGGTGGTGAGTCAGTGCGACGCCGCGGGGGCGTGGTCGGAGGCGACCCAGATATACGACCTCGCCAAGCGAGAGCACTTCATGGAGAGCATCACCCTCGAGTCCACCTACCACTCCCTCGTCCGCTCCTTCACCGCGGTGCGGCAGTGGGAGAAGGCACTAGAGGCGCTCACGTGGATGACCAAGGCCGGCGAGGCGTCCTCCACGGCTGGCAAGTGCGAGCTGGTGGAGCTCTGTCAGGAGGCGGGGCAGTGGGAGGCCGCCCTGCTGCTGGGGGTGGAGCTGTTCCACACGCAGCCGGAACTACTCAGCCCCCAGACCTCCCTCAGTCTCCTGCTGGCCTGCGCCAAGGGAGGGCAGTGGGAGACCGCGGCCTCGATCTACGCCAAGCAGCGCAGTGACCTGCGGCTGACGCCCCACCCCCTCGCCGTGTGCGCGGTGCTGCAGTCCTGTATCGCGGCGGAGCGTTGGTCCGAGGCACTGCAAATATTCCACCAGGCCAGGGCCGATCAGACCACCACCGTCCTCCCCCCTATGGCCCACCGGCTCGCCGTGAAGGCCTCCGTCGGCTCCGGGCAGTGGGGGGCCGTGATCGAGCTCCTCCAACTCATGAAGGAGGACGGTCTGCCGTACGACAACCACAGTCAGCGGTTGGGGATGTGGGCGGCCGCGCTGGGGGGACAGTGGGAGCTCTCCCTTTCGTACCTCAAGGAAATACCCGCCCGCAGTCGCACTCTGCAGGATCGAATGGTAATACGGAGTGCCACCCGCTACGTGGGGCCCGCCGCCAGCTCCATCGCCCTACGCTATCTCCAATCGAAATAGTATATTGTGTACATTAACGCTTTATTTCCCCCACGAATGGGGTAAATACGAAAAAAGAAACGATTAAAAAAAAAAAAAATACGGTCACTCCCTAAAAGTGAAACTATAAAAACGTAATAAAAAAAAATAGTAGAATTTTATCCCGAATGCTTCTTCCTATTCTCTCTTCTATTCTCTCTTCCCTCTTTTTTTTTTTTCCTTTCCAACACAGGACCCCACCACACACATATATATATTTTAAACCTTTTTCAAAATGAGCAAAGCCGGCGTCAAGCTCCCCACCACGGATAAGGGAAACAATGCTGGTTTGTACGCCAAGGAGTTCGGCATCAGCGGTATCATGGGCGCTGCCGTCGGCGTGGCCGCCCGCCGTCTCACGTCGGACGCTCTCTACGGAGCGGGCTTGTGCTTTGTCGGCCTTCAGACCCTTTCCTACCTCGGCTTCGTCGAAATCAAGTGGAGCGCGATCGGCAATGCGGTATCGGATCTCTGCGACCAGAACGGAGACGGCAAGCTCGATATGAAGGATGTAAAGATCTTCTTTAAGAAGGCCATGGGCTACCTCTCCCGAGGGCTGCCGGACGCGGCTGGGTTTACTTCTGGTTTCTTTGTCGGTGCCAAGTATCTCGCGTAAAGCCGTTGGACACTTTCTTTTTCTTTTTTGTGACTGATTTCTCATTTTTATATTTCCGTCTTTTTTGCAATGGAATTTAAAAACGCCCCACATCAAAGTGAAATATATATTTTCTTATTATTATTATTACTCCAATTTATCGTGGATCCTCCTTCCTTTTTTTAAAAAAAGTTAACAGGCTAGTGTTCTCTATTTTCCCCCCTTTTCTCATTTTCCACTGAAAAAAAAAAAAAAGGATTGGTGAAGAGATGTTTTCCATGCCGGATTTGACGGGTTGGATTTCTGCCCCCGCCGCGGCGTCAGAGGAGAGTGGGGGAGCCGAGACCACCGACCTTGTGAGCCGCTTCTCTGGGTGGGTGGAAAGCGCAACGGGGGCCATCACAGAAGGAATCCAAACCGTCACGGCGGTGGTGGGCATGGAGGACGCGCCCCCCGCGCCGACGACGGAGGATAGTAGTGGTCTCACCGTCGCGATGGTGGAGCCCCCGGTGGGGTGGGAGCACGACAGGAATGGGTGGACTCTGATCGTGGCGACAGCGCTGCAAGAAGAGGGGTTCTGCCGCGACGCCTTTCAGGACCGTATGGGGAACGAGGACCGCAGACAAGAGCTGGAGGCAGAATTAGGGCGTATCCTGGGGGAGGGGTGGAGAGGTAGGTGTGATGGGATTCCCAGTGGGGGAGGTTCCTCCGTCCCCTCGGAGGACTTCATCGCATGGCTGACCAGCACCGAAAAAGTGCACGCCACCTTCTCCCTTGTCGTGCCCGAATACATCACAGAGGAGAAGTACTTTACCAATATTGGCAGCAAGCTCCGCGCCCTCCATCTGTGTCAAGCCCCTTCTCAGCTGCTGGAGCTGGCAAAGTGCCTGAGTCGGACAGAGGGGGGTGCCCTGATGAAGGATTGGGAGTCGGTATCTCGCGAGGTGAAGTCACTAGAGAAGGGGTTTCTGCAGGTCAGAAAGGTTCAGGGAGAGGTGGAGGAGGCAATTCAGCAGGCGGAGGGAAATGTGAAGCTGCTGGAGGCCTTGCTCGGTAAAGGGGAAGCCGCCACCCCTCTCGCGGAGTCTGTGCACGAAAGTTGTGTCTATCACGAAGAAAGACTCCAACGATTAGCGGAGACCTTGAGGGAAGCCCCCCAGCAATTTCAGGGGACGGTGCTGGACGTCGAAGGAGGAAAGGTCAGCAAGGAACTCGACGCTACGATCGAGGCACTGGACCGTCTGCGGGCTCGATACGAGGGCGACAGAAACGGTACCCCCTCTGCCCCTGTTCTTCCCGTTGAAGAGGAGACAGGCGACTCCCCTGCGGAGGACAAGGCCAGCGAAGTCGTGACGGCGTCGCCGGAAAAGGAGAAGGACACCTCTTTCGAGGCCAAACTGCCCTGGGATGACGACGATGAAGGTTTGTAAAGTATTCATACCGTATATTATTGTTTCATTTTATTTTGTCACGCCGCTCTGATTTTCATCTCCACTTTCGGTGGTGTACCCGCTCTTTTGTTTTAATTATGTTTGCTTCCCTTATTTTATTGTGCACTTCACATCCAGAAACCTTTATGCTTAGGACATGAACGTCAAAGAAAGGGCCTTTCCTCTCCTACGTCTACCCAGCCTGACGGAAACCGCCCTTGTTCGGCTCTCCCCACCCTCCTCTTGGCTGTCGGACACCCTCTCCGCCCGCTCCGGTGGGAAACACCGATTCCCCGCGTCGGAGAACGGTCAAATTGAGAGCACGTTAAAAGTGGGAAAACTACTCGTGCCCCTCACCTTTGTGGGAGAGCAGCATGGAACGACTGATATCCTAGTCCATCCCGCCGGTATGGCCGGCGCCTTCGCTGTGCCGCGCGATGTCCTCCCGCAGTTCCGCGGGCCCTCCTCCCCGGAGCCCGCGCCTCGAACCCCACGATGGGGACACTGTGCGTGGCGGAAGCGCTGCGACAGTCGGTCTCTCCGGATGCCATTATGGACCGTCTGTACCGCGTCGCCCGCAGACGGCACTTTTCCCTTCTGGGAACGGAGGAACTGTTAGCGATAGGGTCCAAAATCAACCCGGACGGGTTAGATCTCTCCTTCCCCTATCACTGCGGGAGTGGGGGCCAGGCCCTCAAACAGTACCTCGACATCACCCCCGAAGTCGGCTCCCTCTTTGGGGACGCAGAGGCCAAAGACACCCATCATGGCAGCAAGGTGCTCTCCCGCTTTGGTACCGCCGCGTGCGTGGGGGTCTGCCAGCGGGATCCATTCCTGGAGGTTCCATCCATGATGTGGCACCCCAGCGGGGCCTCCTCCGCCTGCCTGGCGCCGCTCCTTCACGGCTGTCCTCGGATGCGGGTGGGGGACGCCGCCCTGGCCTACAATGGCCCCGCCAGTGGCAGTAGTCTGCTCACCCTCGAGGACCCACGGCTGTACATGCAGGACGGCGCGGTGGACGAGACGGAGTGGTTGTGCAACGGCCTATTCCGTCGCAGCCCTGGACAGCGGGTGGGGGAGTCCTGTCACGTGCTTGGTGTGGGCTATCACCCGCAGTACAACGAGATGGACCTCTACGGTCGCACCGCCTCTGGTGAAACTGTAGTTTTGGACGACTTATCAGACTCTGCTTAAGCGCCGCTCTTACAACGATGCCCAGCCCAAGATTTCTGTTTTTATTTTAAGGGAAAAAAAAAATGAGTAACGTCCACCCCGTGGTGATTTTCTCTCCCTGTCAATTCATTCTCTCTTTCTCTCTCTAGAAAGCTTTTCGAGGAAAAAGCGCATACACACCGCTTCACGCATAAAAAGAATTAAAAGAACTTGGTAAAATGAGTCAACCCAGAGTGGTAATCGAAATGCACAATGATATGGGTGCGGACGAAACCATTTTTGTCCCCGTCGACGAATTACGCCAGACCTTCTTTAGTGATCTAGACGCCTCCTCCAAGGTGAACCCCAATCGTAGACGTCTTACGACGAACGAAAATGAACTTCTGCAGCAGGCCTACGTCACGACACGGGAGAATGTGATGGGGACGTTCAACAACGCGGTCGAAAATATCGCCGCCGATCTCACCTCTAGCCGTGACGCCTCGCTCCGCCCCCGGTCCCCGGAGTACGACCCCGATCTCGTGCGACGGGCCCCTTCCGCCGCGAGAGAGGAGGACGGCCCCAAAAAGACCCTTCGAGTCACCACCGCCATTCTTACCAACGCCGTCGCCGGCACACTTGCGGGAGCGTTAATGCGCCGCTGCACCGGGACCGCTCTCTCTTACATTGGCGCTGGGATTATCATGACGCAGACACTTTCCGTGCTAGGGTACGCAAAAGTTCAATGGAAAGCGCTCGTCTCCGACACGTTTAATTTGCTTGTCAAGGGTTTTCGCACACCGCCAGACCCGTACGGCGGGAGAATTCAGTACTACTCTCGCAAACTTGTCACCACCCTCACCGCCACCATCCCACGAAGACTCTCCTTCTGGGCGGGTGCCGTCGGGGGATTCCTTCTGTTGTAAAAACAAAATAGATGCCCAGCCAAATCGTACCACCGTCATAATCTTTTATACATTTATAAACCACCCTTCCTTAATTTGTTTTCTCTCTACTTTGCCTCGTTCGTGTTGAAAATCCCCGCTTTTTGCGCCGCTCCCCTTGTATCCCCCTTTCCCCCTTTCTTCTCCCCAAACAATAGGAAATAGGACAAAATAACACCGGGGGAGGGGCGGGCGAGGTTTTCCTCGTGGGTGGGCGTAGGGCCAGGCGGCATAGGGGATGCCCGCTCGGCCGACGGAAGGAGCTGGCTGTGGGGGGTAGAAGCAACCCGAGGGGGCCCGAATACTCGTGCCGCTTATGGACATGGGGGGAAGCCCCGGGCCCGAGACGCCGCCCCATCCTGCCGCGCGGAGCCACCCCCGCCATGCCGGAGGGCGCTGATAATTTTTTGCAGAAAAATAAATTGATTTCTCCCCCCTCCCCGGTCTCCTACAAAAGCAAAAATTAAATTAGAAGAAATGCCAAATATATGCGTTTCGTGCACCTTTAACCATCCCGTTATTACGGTTCTTGGGTCTTACATAAGGGATGACACGATGAGACTGCTCGAGCACAATCTAATATTAGCAACGTCAACGTCCTCAAGCACGGGAGGTGAAAACCCAAAATTTATTTTCTTCTCTAACCCGGATTACTGGAAAATTAGCTTTCCGCAGCATTTCTGTGATGAGTTGCACAAAACGTTATTTACTTCCACAATAATGGATTGCCTATCGCAGGAAGGTTGGACGCTTCGAGCCAGCAACACCGTTTTTGACAGCGAAACAGAAAAGGACACGACGAAGCTATTTTTTACCCTGGAATAAATTGCGGAAAGTCACTGTGGGTGAAGCTCAATTAAAACAATATTTCCCTCCACACGGATGAAAGTAGTTCGTCGGTTAAGCCGATGTGCGCGCTCCCAAGTAAAATGTTGTTTGATTACACATAAATGTACCATATAGCAATAATAAAAAAATAAAGTTTGTTGATATATATATTTATATTTTTTTTTCTGTTCCGCGCACTTTTACCACAGTCGAAATGACAGAATATTGTTTGATTTGCATACCTTTTCCCACTCTTGATTAACATATAGTTTTTGATTGAAAGAGTTATCCAACATAAATAATGGCCGTCGTAAAAAGACCTATCTGGAGCTTCTTTGTTCCCGCGACCTACACTAGCCGCGTCCACGCCGCCGCGTTTTACGCCCCGTTTTTTATGTTTTGCATTGCTTCTGCGTCATTTTGATTAAGCAATCCTACTATCGCGCCAACCTCGCCGATGAGGAAAATACGACTTACGATAGGATTGACCGCCGCGCTTACGTCGCCCTTCCCGACGGTCGCATGGCCCTGGTGTACCCTATTATCGACACTCAATCCACCTTCTCGCGCACTGTGCTGTCTTTCTTAGACGCTATCAACCCTTTCCCCTAAATCGATACAAAAAAAGATGAAGCACAGATGCCCGAAAGTTTCGGTTTAAGTCGTTCTCTCACAATTTCTTTCATTTTTTAATTTTTATTTTTGTAGGACGTAGTCAATTTTATATCATAATTACCTTTTGCGACAAAAAAAAAAAACAAGCTATCTCAGGAACACGAAAAGAATAATTATGCGGCCGCCATTTTTTTAGTCAATATATCTCCAAAAGAAAAATTACTAAGAAGAAGCAATAAAGAAAATGCCAGAACTTGAAAAACAAATATTGACTAATTTTTTTTTTTTTTATCGGTGACATGTCTAATATCCAAACTAAAATGAAGCGGTAATAAAGGTTGTTTAGTAGAAATTTAGTTTATTTACTTACGTTTTCCTTAGGTGTTTAATAAATTATTATTATTATTATTATTATTTCCCTTGTTGACTTACTAGCAGAACGAAATCTGCACTTCTCTCCATATGAGCGTCCATTCCGGCTTCTCCCCACTTTTCTTTTCTTTTCCTTTCTTAAAAATTTTTCTTTCTTCTTTTTTAATTATTATTTATATATTTTTATTTTAATTTTACACAATACAAAAAAATTGTATTTTTTGTTTTAATATATTTTGTACAAATATTATACAATAAAAAAAAATAGTACATTGACAGACATTATAATATGTATTGACAAGCATTCAGTGAAGATTTTAATTATAGTATATATTTTTAATTTTCATTCCGAACTCTCGTGATTGTGTTTGCATTTCAAGTATTTACCGTTTAGGGGGATTACCATTTAGTTCCATTGATTCTGATCGGGAGTCTCAGGTATTGACCTGTAGTATCGAAATATAGCCGAACCAACCGCATCACAATTATGAAGACATCTTCTGAAGTCGAAGACAGTCACGCAAAAACAATTAACAGCACTAATATCGATTTTAAAGCTGTAACTCGACTATGCCGTCGGGGCCTTCCTCAGGAATTTAGGCCACAGTACTGGAAAATCATAATGGGATTTTACCCGTTGACAAAACAATCCTGGTCTAAGGTGGAAGATCGAAGCAGCAGTGAGTACAATAAAATATTATCCTCACTTTGTACTGTTGATAATAATGGATGCCTTAACTTTTCAGATGATCTTCTCCGAATGATAGATCTTGACATTCCTAGGACGATGCCTAATCTTAGTTTTTTTGTGGGGGAGGGTACAGAAGACTCAAAAAAGAATTTTAGCGATTCGCAACAGTCCCTCAGGCGAGTGATCTACTTGATTTCAAGAGTAAATAAAGGTATTGGATATGTTCAGGGAATGAACGAATTTGTGGCACTGCTATTATATACGTTTTCAGAGGGTATCCCAACTAAATTATCAATGTCAGTGGAGTCTGATTGCTTCTTTTGCTTTCAAACCCTACTGAGCTTTCTCGGTGACGATTTTTGCCGCGCGTTAGACCAGGATTCTGATACTGGTGTTCGAACAACTATGCGACTGTTTGACAATGCCCTATTTATGTTTGATCCAGAAGTTTTTGAGCATTTGACAAAATTAGGAATTACTTCGGAGCATTACGCGCTGCGATGGATTTTACTCTTATTTATTCAGGAGTTTGAAATTTCTGGTGTCCTAAGAATCTGGGATTTTTTGTTATCCTTTGGTGACGAACTAAAAAATGTTGCATTTTTTGTCAGTGCTGCTATGT
>AUXL01000411.1:0-10677 GCA_000482185.1 Angomonas desouzai | reverse complement strand
ACTGGTGGTTCGGCACGGGCGCCAGCACGGGCGGCTTCGGTCTCGGACAAGCACCCGCTACGGGAGGGTTCGGGAAGGCCCCTGCTACCGGCGGATTCGGCGCTACAGCCACCACGGGCGGCGGCTTTGGTACGGCCCCTGCGACGGGAGGCTTCGGCAAGGCTCCCGCTACCGGTGGGTTTGGTACTGCCACCACCGGCACCACTGGCGGCTTCGGCACGGGCGCTACTACTGCCACCACCGGCACCACTGGAGGATTCGGTGGAGGAGGTTTCGGCCAAACAGCACAGGCACCCGCTACCGGTGGCTTTGGCAAGGCTCCCGCGACCGGCGGGTTCGGCACGGGAACTACCACCGGAGGGTTTGGACAACAGCAAGCTCCTACAACTGGCGGTTTCGGTCAGCAACAGGCGCCCGCAGGCGGCGGCTTCGGACAGGGTCTGCCCCCCGCTACTGGAGGATTCGGAAAGGCGCCTGCCACCAGTGGTTTTGGTCAGGCACAGGCTCCCCCCGCAGGGGGAGGCTTCGGTCAACGTTAGTCATTTAAAGTGGGAACTACATCCAATCCGCGTTTTATATACGCTTCACCTATTCATTCTTTTCTGTAATACAAAAAAAAAAAAAGTACGAATAGGCTTTCATTTTTAAATGCTTACTACTCATTTTCTCAACACTCCATTTTTCTCTTTTTTCCCCCTTTTTTTTTTCATATCTGCGTTTAGTATATGCGCAGGACAAATGTATTGAGGTGCTCCACCGGAAAGGAAATAGGCGACATCACCATCAAAGGCGTTGGCTCCCTGGAAATGCCGACCGTGGTGAAGTGGGCTGCCATGATGAGCACCCCCTCCCCACGGTCTCCCTATGCGATTCTTCGCAGTGCTGGAGGTCGGGTAGGGGAGTGTGCCACCCACTTGCTGCCCTCCGCCAGTGTCAGCGGCTCACTGGTGGGGAATGGGTGCGAATCGCCAGTCTGCGCGTGCACCGCACTGCTCTCCCCCTCCCCCTCCACACCACCTTATCTCACAGAGGAGGAGGAACGCGCCGTCTTTCTATTTCTGTGGGCTGTTAAGATAACGAATTCAGAGAGTATTTTGCCAGAAAAAGAGTCCAACGCACTTTTTGAGAGTCTTACGGGGGGATCGGTGCTGCAGCCTTCTAGGATTGTGAATTTGTGCCAGGACCCATCCGCGTTATTCACATCGAACACGGGTGTTTCGCATTACGTGGCTCGTACTTTCTTTCCGCGGAAGAATCCAACAAATTAAAGTGGTTTAACGAAGAGGCTGGGGATCTTTCCCAGTTCTACAGCAGGGCGCCCTCCCTTCGGGTACTCTATATTATGTGGTCGGTGGTACACTCCACCGGAGGCACCCAACCCCGCGTCCCGACGAGGACAGAAATAAACGACGTCTTGGATCGCATGGCAGCGACCCAAACCCCTCTCGATATGGGAGATATGGCATCCCTTTACGCGCTCGGAGTCGCGGACCCCAATCTCACCCACCACGTGGCATACGACATGCTCCGGCTGTTCAAAAAGTCGATACGAGAAGGAGAGGCTACCCCTCTCACTGTGGTTTCAGGTTTGCAATGCATTCTGGCGCTCCTGCTTTTGTGGCGCTACGCTTCTCGTGTTCTCGCAGAGCATCAAAACAACCCCCTCACGGCCCCACCGGTGGAGCTTTTCAACAGTGCTAGCGAGGTGTCCCGCCTGATTCACCTGCACCTCGAACTCCTCCCGGGCGAGTCGGATTCCGCCAGCCCTGTTCGGGAAATGTATCACCTTCTGCGTCAGCTGACAAGGAATCTAGAAAAGGATATTTACCAGCTCGCCGGAAGCTGTGATGTGCCGGGGGAGAGTGAAATTCTCGTCGACGTGACGGCTTGGCTGCTGAAAGAGTCCCCGCTGAGCGAACCGGCCAAGAGGCATTTTAAGCGGCTGGTGTCGCGTAGACCCAATGAGGCCAGCACGGCGCTGACCACGAGCGGCATTCTCAACCGCCAGTCCCTCGATCTCCACAAGGTGGTCCATGTGGTGCTACCTCTGCTCTACTTTGCCAACGACGAGGATTTCTACTCGACGACACTCCGAGAGGTGGTGGCGGGGCTGGAGGACCGTCTCCGGAAGACCCCCAACGCCTTCACCTCACGGGATTACGCGCTTTTGGCGGAACTGGGCGGGCATTTGTTTTCGCACGTGGAGGGGTCGATGCACGCCTCTTTTGACGCGACGGCGCGGGGTCAAATGGAGGAGCTCCAGGTCATGGACGGCGGTCCGCTTTCCCTCTGCATCGCCTCATACCGCTCTCTGAAGGAGATGCTAGAGGGCCTCGTCAAGGACCGACGGCGGCTCCGGTCCCAACTCGAGAAGCTGGAAAAGCAAATGCGCAGTATCGGTCTGACCGGTCTCCCGGGCACCTCGGAAGCCCCGGTGGAGACTTCCCCTGCAAATAAGGTGGAAGATGAAAAGGAAGCGGAACCGAAATCGGTTCGAGAGAAGCCCGACGGCGTGGATACGAACCGGTTGACGGCCCCCGTTGCCTTACGCCAGCGCTTTTTGGTGTTTATCGAAGGGCTTGTGAAGGACTCTATCGACGAAAGCAAGGCACACACGGAGCGACCCATGGTGATCAGCAGCGAACTGTTTAGCTTCATTAATAAACACGTTCCCGTGCCCAACATCCAGGACGAGTACCGCCGCAAGATATTCCTTCTTGTCAACGTGGCCGAGGACCCCGAAACGGAGCGGAAGCGGAAGGCCCAGCAACGGGAACTGTATCGAAACAAACGGGTCAAGTCCCCTCACCAGGACGGCACTTCGCCCAAGGAGGAAGAGGTGGAATCTTCCGGGGGTGCGGAGGACATTCCCGCCGAGCTGCGTTTTTTGGTGAGTTCCCTCCCACTGACGCTCTCTCCGTGGGCCTGCGTGATGATTCTTCGTGAGGTAATCGCGGAGTCGGCCGGCAACAACCCTCGCTACACTTATGTCCTCAACGCCGCCATCGATCTGCAGCTCCCCATCTCCACCACCCGGTCCCGCATCGCCACCACACTCAACATGTGGCGTTTCCTCAGCACACAAACCAAGAAGCTTTCTCTGAAGGAGTCCCTCATGCTGAAACAGCGCTGCCTCTTCAACCTTCCCCTGGCCTACATCTTATCGTCCTACTGGTCCCTCCTCGCGTGGCTCTCCCTCGCCGCCATCACGATGCTGAATGTCTTTGGTATCGATTTTGAGTCCCAATTAGTGGCCAACACCCTTTTTCAAAAATTCGCCCCCTTTGAGGAGGTGGATATTTACAACGAAGTGGAGGTCGTGAGCGGTGTCCCCCGCAAGTCGTGGCAAAAAGACGCGGCGGCGGATTTGGCGTCGAATTACCTCCAACAAGATGAGCTATCCGGCCATCGTCGGTCCTCGGCGACCAACATGGTGCTTTCCTCTGCTTCCTATCTCTTCCTGGGCTACGACGACCAACGGCGCCCCATGACCATCGTCCCTATCAGCAGCGACCCCCACACCGCCGGGGACATGGAGTCCCGCGTGGCGGAGGAGTACGCGGCCGCGGCGGCAGTCCTCCGAGAGGTCTCCCTCCACGTACCGTTTCCTTTCTACGTCGACCTAGAGCGCCCCCTGCCCCACGGTCTCCTCGTGGCGAGGGTGGCGGAGCGGATCCGCAGAGTTTCCTTCAACAACACCTGGTTCCTCCCCCGCATGATCATCCGTACCTTTCCACTGGGCCGTCAGTACACGGAGCGCTCGCTGGTATCCCACACCTGCGCCCAGGCCAACCTCACCCGCCGACGAGTGACATTTTTGTTTTATGTCCACAAAGGGGTGCCCATTACCCCGGCCTTCTTGAGCAAAATTCACTCTAGTCTCCTTTCTGAAAATGCCAATGTCGTGATTGTGGTGCACGAGGACAGCTTATCGAGTGGTGGCGTCACCCCCGCCAACATTACCGCCGTCCTCGGAGGGAAGTCGGAGGAGGCCGCCCCTTTCCGTGTGCTCCCCTTCTCCAAACAGCTGTATCTTATGGGTGCTCTGGAGCGGGAACCCCCTGCCTCCTCCTTCCGTGACCCCAAGGTGTCGCTCTCCCCTTTTGCGCGCACTTTCGGGTACTCCAGTGCTCAACCAGTCTCTTCCAAGAAAAAGGACGACGCTCTTTTCCGAGGGATGCTACGGAGTACGGTGCGTTTCATGTTTAACCCTCTCCGCTACGCGACAGACATGGTGATGGGATCCGAAGAGGGGACGGAGGAGAAGGAGGAAGATAAAAAGGAAGGAGAGGACAGACACGCCCCCAAGCCGGAGGACTCTGTCATTCCCCGTACCGTGATCTCGGTGCCTTTTACCGTTCTGAAGGAAGCAGTGTCCGCAGTGCAATCGGTGGTGCTGAGTGATGTCAAGGTGCAGCCGCATATTGGCTCTGACAGCGTGCTGGTGGGCAAATCCGACGCACCGGCGACTCCCCCTAAGCCAGAGGTCTCTCCTCCCGTGACGAGTGCGAAAGAAAACGACGATAAATTCACCGATCATTTGAGAGGAACGGTGGAGCGCGCAATTCACTTCAAATTGCGACAATGGAGCGAAGGGGCTTCCGCACCGCTGGATAGTTGCGCCCATATGCCGCGCTAAACAGCACCACACCCCTTCCCATTTTTTTTCCTCATCCAGGAATTGCTCCGTTTCTTTCATTCTCATTGAAACACATACACATACGCATAAATGCGATTTTTTATTTTATTTTCATACTTTTTTTTTTTTTTCCTGTTTTAATCAATTAATTGCCATTTTTGATTTTGAGTGCCCCTACATATAATTTTTTTCTCTGCACCCCTCCCTCCATTGCCAAGAAAGAACATTCCACAGTAACATATATATACACACACATACTAGTTTTTCTCTTAAATACATTCATATATTTTCACACACTCATGTCCACCGTTTTTGAAATCGACGCCCGTCTGCGTGACCCCACTCCGGTGAAGGAGGAGGAGGTAGACCGGTGGATCATGGTGAGCGACCCCACCAACGCTGGCCAGTTCTACGGTCCCGACGTCAAGGCGGCCTACACCTCTTCTTCCAATGTTTCCAAGATTATCGTCGCCAACTTCCTCAACAACCCCGACGCCAACGTCGTCCCGCTGCGGAGAAAGACGAAGTTTTGCCTGATCCTTAACAATATTGCCCTCTTTGTCCCCATGCGTAATGCGGTCTTTGAGGCCCTGGATAATCTCACCAATATTTTTGAAACATCCATCAAGCAGGAGGGTACTATGCCGTTTGACTCTGAACTGGGCCGAATGTCGGAGCACGTCCTAGTCCTTCTCATGCGCGTCACCAACTACAAGCTGAAGGCCTCCGCTGTTCATGAATTCGCAGAGCACAACACCCAGTTCGCCATTCAGCTTCTCCTCGCCATCCTGCTCAAGGAGCCTCCGTATGAGTTTGAGCTGCGCTGCAACTGTATCGCTGGACTCTTGGGCTTTACGCAGCCTCAGGCGTTCTTCTCCGGCGGCGCGTCCATTGAGGAACACAGCTGCTCCAACTTTACAGAGAAGGTGGACTTTATGCTCAACCTGATGCTGCGCCTCCAGGCGGTGCAAGTAGTGAGCGATGTCCTCGGGGAGGCCTTGACCGCCTCCAACAGCGGTGTCTCGTCCTTAGTGCAAACCGGTGTGAACAACATGATGCGTATGATCATGAACATGCACAAGTTTGCCTCCAACGACGCGGCAACCCAGTGGCGTCAGCATATTCTCCTCTCCACCACCTTTCTGGATGGCACGGTAATGATGTACATTCAGGCCCAGTCCGTAAAGCTGCAGCAGTCCCTCGCCCGCAACCCACCCGCAGTCGCTGGGGACCTCATCCAGTCTCTTACGTTGGCCTTCAAGTTCGGTGCCTTCGCGTCTTACCATCTCGGAGTGGCCGCCAGTGAATTGAGAATCTACTGCACCTTCTTCAACGACCTCCTGCAGCTATCCATTCGCCCGGTAGTGATGGACGCCCGCCTTTCCGGACAGATCATGATCATGTACACGCACTTGTTCTTCTTCTTCTGTAACGTAGATGCCCTCGGCGGAGAGAAGGACTTTACCTCTGAGGAGCCTCTTCAGGAGCTCACCAGCGCCGCTCTGTGCGCCTCCATAGAAAAGTTCCTCAACGCCGAGGTGGGCGGCTGCGGCCTCCCCTTCACCCAGGCGTGGCACCAGCAGTTCCACCGCTTCGACACCCTGTTGGCGCAGGAGACGGTGACCTACCAGTTCATTGAGAAGACCTACACCGCCATTGAGCAGCGCCTCGCCGCCTCCGCCCAGCCCGCCGCGCCCTCCGCCCCCCAGCAGGGCGGCCGACTGCTCGGCGACGTGCCCTCCCTCAAGAAGCCCAAAAAGAACAACAAGGTGTCCATCGAGTCGGCCGCGAAGCCGGTAAAGGTGAACCAGAAGCTGACCGTGGCCCAGAAGAAGGACGTCACGGCGGGAGTCGACCCCGAGCTGCTCTGCGCCCTCACCGGCCAGGTGATGAAGAACCCCGTCACCTCCCCCTACGGTCACACCTTCGAGAGGGACGCGATTATGAATTGGCTGGACCAGAACGGTTCCGTGTGCCCCATCACCGGGAAGCCTCTTAGTGCCGCGCAGCTCACCCCCAACGTCCTTATTGCCAACAAGATTATGCAGCAGCTGGTCCGACAGAGTATGGCCGCCCCCAAGGTGGACGGAGAGGATGATTTATACAACTTTTAACGTGAATGTAGAAAGAGAGAGAGAGAGGGAGACGCTTCAGGGGGAAATTGCAAATAAATATATGTAATAGAGCGTTGCAATAAAGTAAAAGTGCAACATTAATTTAGGAATTTTCGAGAAAAGGAGGAATGTGAAATTATCCCAATGTTTCCTGTTTTATTCTTACCGATGCTCTGCACTGGAGCCTCAAAATAAAAATGAAACCCCCTTCAAGCTAATCGTATACCCAGAAATTATAATAAGACTAAAAGACAAAAAACAAAAGTAAAGTATATGTTTTATTTCTATTTTATGTTTATTTTATCCTATTAAGAAAGTAGTGTGAATACCTTGACGCATGTATATCCATTCTCTACTTAAAGCGGCGATTGGCAGCCCATCAAGGCGAACCTCAGTGACCCCTTCTCTTTTTTTTTTTCCGTTTCTGTTTCTCTTCCTGTCCCTGCTCTCTTATTTTTCCTTCCCCCTTTCTCTCTTCTTTTTTTGTGATGTGTACATATATATCTACTCCCTCACTGTTCACAGCACAATAGAAACGCAACAATGGCTAATGTGGGCTCTCCCGAGGACGCGGTCCGCTCCACGGCGGAGATGACGGAGCAGATGAAGGGACAGTTAGACCGCTCGCGCAAACAGCCCGGCGCGGAGCTGGGCTTCTCCCCGGAGGAGGTGGCTCGCCGTAAGGCGGAGGCCGCCGCGCCACGCAAATTTAAGAGCTCTGACACAAAAAGAGAGTTTGACGTCAAGAGCAGCTCTCGGGCACAGCAGATTATGAACCGCGGTGTGGATAAGGCGCACCGTGAGAAGCGGCTGAAGGACTTCAATAAGAATATGAAGGTGCTACGTAAAGTGCAGTACGGTTTGGGGTTCTTTGCGGTGTGCTTTATGGCGTTTATGGGGATAGAGTTTCTACTCCCTCAGTACGCCGCGGTGCAGCAGCGCAACCACATCCTACAGGTCCGCGCGGAGCGGGCGAGGGACCGGATGGAGGAGCTGGCCCGTCAGAAAGGGCTCGCCGAGGGCGTTCCTCTGGAGATCCACGGCGGAATCGCCAAGGTTACCAGACCTGATAAAGCCGACAAGGAGAGAACCATTGTTTAAAACAGATCGGCGACTACTTTTTTATTTCTCATTACAAACACACACACACACAAATACACAAAATGCTTTCATGCCCATGTGATCAACAAAAAAAAAAAAAAAGTAAACAACTACAACAATACGACGCTTTCGATTAGAAAAGTAACCCTCAACTTCTTTTTTATTTCTGCCTCTACATCCCTCCCCCCTCCCTTTTTTCCTTAACCCCTAGATCAAAACTTAGTTCTTCTTTACAAATATTCACCTAAAAAATAAAATAAACACAACAACAGCCAATTCCAAATGGGCAAAAAAGTCCAAATTGCAGTTAAGCTGCTGCTGGTGGCGTTTCTCCTCCTTGGAGTGACGGTCGCCAGAGGGGCTACCGAGGTCAACAGCACCAAAGGCGGCGCTGGGGAAGAGGAACGCGGCTCGCCCACCACCTTTACCGCGGAGGTGTCGAAAATGTTGGATATTCTTATCAACTCTCTCTACACCAACCGCGCCATTTTCCTCCGTGAGCTCATCTCCAACGCTAGTGATGCACTGGATAAGATCCGCGTCCTTTACCTGACCGACCCGAAGGACCCCCGCAACTCGACGGGCGATGTGCCGACGATGGATATTCACATTTTTGCCTCTCCCGAGACGAAGGAGTTGGTGATCCGTGACGGCGGTGTGGGCATGACCAGGGAGGAGCTCGGCACCCACCTGGGCTCTCTGGGTACCTCTGGTACGAAGCGGTTTGTGGAGAACCTCAAGTCCACCAGCAACACCGACAGTAACAACCTGATTGGTCAGTTCGGTGTGGGGTTTTACTCTGTGTTCCTGGTCGGAAAGAACGTCAAGGTGGCCTCCAAGAGCGACTTGGACGACAAGCAGTACATTTGGGAGTCTTCCGGAAACGGACAGTACTTTCTCTATGAGGACCCCCGCGGCAACACGCTGGGCAGAGGAACGGAGATCCGCATTGAGCTCAAATCCGACGCGCTGGAGTACCTCCGCTCCGACCGCATCTCCGACACCATTCATCAGTACAGTGAGTTCATTGATTTCCCCATCTACGTGGAGGAGCTGAACAAGGACTCCGCCATTGTGAAGAAGGAGATTGAACTTAGCGAGGAGATTGATGACCCCAACGCCACCAAGGTTTGGAAGCTGGTGAATCAGAACAAGCCTATCTGGACCCGTCCCATCGCGGAAGTGACCCCCGAGGAGTACGAAAAGTTCTACAACGCCATCGCCTCTGACTGGAAGAAGCCCATGTACTACTCTCACTTCCGCGTGGAGGGGGAGGTGGAGTTTGACTCTATTCTCTTTATCCCGGAGGCGGTCAGTCGCGAGGCCGAAGCGGAGGCGCAAAAGAGCCCCGTTCTGCGCAACATCAAGCTCTACGTGCGCCGTGTCTTTATCACGGACGAGTTCAAGGACTTGCTCCCTTCCTACCTCAACTTTGTGCGTGGTGTGGTGGACAGCAACGACTTACCCCTCAACGTCTCCAGAGAAGTGCTGCAGGAGAGCCGTGTGCTTCGCGTGATTAAGCGAAAGTTGGTCCGCAAGGTGCTGAGCATGATTGCCGATATCCAGATACAGGACGACAACCTCCGAAAGTTGAACGAGGCGGGGAAGAATCTCACCCTCCACAACGGCACCGGCTACTCCCAGCTGGAGAAGGAGACCTATCCCACCTTCTGGCGCACCTACGGCAACAACATTCGTCTCGGTCTTATTCAGGACCCCTCCAACCGCGGCCGTCTCGCGAAGCTGTTGCGGTACAAGACGTCCAAGAGCGGCGATAACTACACCACGATCCCCGACTACATTTCCCGCATGAAGAAGGGGCAAAAAGCCATTTACTACCTCTCCGGTGACAGCATTGAGGCCATCCGCGCCTCCCCCCTTCTGGACGACGCCATCAACCGTGGCATTGAGGTGGTCTACATGACCGACGCCGTGGATGAGTACATGGTGAATCAGGTACCCGACATTGCGGGTAAGAAGCTGTTCAACTTGGCAAAGGAGGGACTTCAGTTTGAGGAGGACAACACCCCCGATCACCTCGCGCTGGAGAAGAAGAGGAAGGAGAAGTACTCCCCTATGCTGAGACGTCTACGCCGGTTGTTTGGCGATAAGGCAAAGAAGGTGACGCTGACGAAGCGCTTCACCAAGGAGCCTTTTCTACTCATTTCCGAGGAGAATCACCTCACCGCGCGTATGGCCAACATCATGAAGGGCCAGACTATGGGCAGCGGTAATGCCTACGACGTGCCGCTCCGTGCGGAACGTGTGGTGGAGGTCAACTGGCGCCATCCCTTGGTGGATGAAATCTACAAACGCTTCTTGTTGGACGAGAACGACTCTGTGGCGCAGGATATCGCCTGGACGCTCTTCGACACGGCCAATCTTCAGGGAGAGTTTCCCGTGGTGAACACCCAGACGTACGCGGAGCGTATTGTCCGCCTCCTCAGTTCTAGCGTGGATTTGGACCCCAACCAAGGACTGCTCCCAGAGTCTGAGGTGGATGACTTTGGCGACCTCTAAGAGTCGTAGCCACCTCCATCACAACCGGGGGGTCGTTAGCAAAACAAAACAAAAACAAAAACAAAAAAAAGAAAGAAAAGTTCCCCTCTGATTTTTTCTTTTTGTCCCCGCCAAGTGTATGTTTATTGGCAAAGGGTAAAAAAGAAGGAGGAGGAAAAGAACATCAAGTAAAATGAAAATATAACTGGGCTTTCTGTTTCCTAAGTGTTCTATTATTATTATTAAGTATTGTACAAGGAATAAGAATATCAATGTGAATCATTATTTTTCAAAACAAAAAAAAAAAAAAAAAAACTGTTAGTT
>AUXL01000410.1:0-10679 GCA_000482185.1 Angomonas desouzai | reverse complement strand
AAGAAGACGAAAAAGTCTCTCCTTATGGAGTTTAAGGAAAATATTTTTCGGCAAAAATTCGAATAACTGCGTGAGTGAAAATATCAATAATTCTTTTTTAAACGAAATTAAACAAATTTAAGCATTTTTTTCCCCCTTTAGCGTACGTCGTTTTTTTTTAGAGGTAATCCTTCATTTAGCGACGCGCGTAGTAAGAGAACTATCAAGATAAACACCAAACTGGCTTGTTGACTGATCGAATCTCTCCTCTCCCATTTCTTCCCTTTCCACCTGACTCTTACCGGTCATTGACTTTTTACGTTTTTTTTTTTTATTTGATTCTTCATATTTTTGCTCTTTCTCCCCCACCCCCTTTTTCCTCTACCAAAATAAAAAGTGCACGAGAATATAAATACTAATCGCGACTTTTATACCGAAAAATATGTCCAGAAAGAAGGAGCTCACTGAAACTGGCAAAAGAGTGAGGGGGATAGAGGGCTCCTTTTCCGACCAGTTCATTTATAATACTTTTATTCAACATGTGGAGCTAGCCCAGTCTTCCTTCCTCAACGGTGATAGTGCTACCGCTGAAAAAGAGGCCGTTCTAGCGCTTCGTATCAAGGCCACCCCTCATCTCTTTGGTTTACTGACGATGATTGCCGAGTCCAAAGGCCAATTGGACCGCGCCAACGACTTCAAATTACTACAGGCCTTCTTGTCGGGGGATATTCGTCAATGGGAAAGACTGTTTGAGGAGTGTATACAGCAAAACTTGTACTATAAAGCGGTGGTATGCTTGCGAAGAATGGCGATGCTGGAGAGCAAAAATCGCGCTCGGCGGCGGGAGTTACGAATACAGGAGGCGGACATGCTCATCGGCCTGGGCGAGATAACCAAGGCGATCAAAGTGCTAGTTTCCCTCTGGGTAAAGAGCAAATACAGGGATTTTGAAGTCTTTGCTCTCCTCTCCTCCTTGTACTTTCAACTCGGCCGTTGGAAGCCACTAGAAGAGCTGATTGAGAATAGTTTAGTTTCCTTTTTTAATGCGCATGGTGTGGGGTCGGCGGACGCTGATGGCAAGTCTGCAGTTCCCCAGTCGCGGGATAATGCGGATGATTTTGATTTTGACGGGATGGATGAAAAAGTTCAGGAGGAAACGGGGAAAAAAGAAATCCAACGGCTGTATGGAAATGAGGTGGTGCTAGACTCGGAGGAGAAAAAACACTCCTTTATTACTCTGGTGAACGTGCACGCGGAACTATTAAACGAACAAGGGAAATTTCTGGAGTGCGTCCGTGTTATTGAGTTTACCGCAGCTATGCTGAAGGTCCCACTGCTGGAGCTGCCTCCCGATCTACTAGTCCGCATCACCACCGCGTACGCCTTTCTAGATGAAGCAAAGTATGGGGAGGCTAGTAGAGAGTTGGTGCGGTACATGTACGAGAACTGTCCCATGGACCTCTATGGCGATGTAGTATATGATGTGGCCGTCGTACTGCGCAATGTGGCTCGTTTTAGTGAGGCGGCGATGATATTCGAAATGTTTTCCCGTTACAACGAGTTTGTGTACAAGCGACTTCAAGGGACGTATGAGAAGGAGCGCGAGACTTTGGCTAAAATGGATGCGGAGTACTCCGCTAAAGGTGTGTCCCCCTCGGTTGTACACCCTTCCTCTTCGTGGGCCTTACAACAGAAAACAGTAAAAGAGTTGGGGGACGAACTGACCGATCTGGCCACCGTGGTGGCCGCCGCGTATGAGGGGTACGCCTACTGTACCTTCCAAGACACTGGTGATGCTGATACGGCGGTCAACCTCCTCCGGAGGGCGGTGGAGCTCGAACCCAAACACGTACCTGCGCGCCTTTTGTTGGGGCAAATTCTCTTCTTCAACAAGAAGGATCTGTCAGGGGCAATAGAGGCGCTCCGCCCCTTCCCCGACGAGCCCGCGTTGCACCGCATTCAAGTGGGCATTCTCCTCGCCCGCATCTTCTACCGTGCGGAGCAGTATGTGGAGGCAATCGCGCTGGGGGTGTCTATTTTTGAAATTATTCTAAACTCCCCCGACGATGGCGACACGATGAGTGTGGCCCCGGGCACCAAGCGCTCTCGAATGGCGCTCAATATCCCCACCATGACGAGAGCCAGTTCCGCTATCTTGTCGGCGTCCACTTTGGCCGGGCGGGCGGGCATCGGCTCCATGACCGCCGGCAGTCGGGGGAGTCTGGCGTATTCAGTGGCGTCGAGCATCCGCGCGGGGAACTCCTCATACCGGCAGCTGTTGCAACGCCGTGGAAGCGCATCACTGACGACGACCGTGTACGGCGCCTCCGCTGCGGCTTCCCTGGCAACTGGGCAAACAGAAATTGAAAAAGAGGTCTTAAAGGACCGTTCAGCAATCTTCAACTACGAGGGCGGGAATCTTGGGGCCACCCGGCGCCGAAGAAAATCGATGAAGGAGACGCTTTCCAAAATAAAGGAGGAAGAGACAGAGACCGCGGCAGACCTCCCCGTCGATGTCACAACACTAAATGCCGCCGAGTTCTGGACCAAGCCGTCGGATGTGAAGATTGAAGAAGATGATGATGATGAGGAGTTGGGGCTAAGAGAGACCACCGATGAGGAAGGAAAGAGAGAAGAGGCTGGCACACTTGAAAACGTTGCCATAAGGAAGCGTATCACCATCGATGAGGGAGAGAAGACCCCTCTAGTAAAATTGGAAAAAGAGGAGGAGACCCCGTCAAAACCGCTGAAACAGGCAAAGATCGAGGATTATTTTGGGGTTCAGAAGTCAGGTGGAGTGAACAAGACGCCCTATCCTCACAGTACCGCTGGTGAAAAAGATAGAGACCTCGAAGAGCTGGAGTCTTTTGAGCGGGAGATGAAGGCATTGGAAAGCGAAGGTAACCCCACCGAGACCCTCTCCCCAGAATCGTACGAGCTGCCGAGTCTGGAGGAGGTGAGCGCCAACTTTAGGGACCCCTCTCTCGCCCGTATGTTCCTCGAGGCCTCGCGCAACGAAACGACCGACACCGCCGCCCCCGCCACGGCTGAATTGCCCACCCATGAAAGCAATTTGGATCGCGTGAGCATGAAAGAGGTGCTCAAGACGATTGGTCGAACGGAGCTGATCGACCTGGCGGCGGTGGTGGTATCCAGTTACAGTGCCCTCCACCAGTTCAACGAGGCGAAGGAGTTTGCCATCTTGGCGATTCAAAACTTTTCGAAGCGAAAGCGGTTTGCGAGCTTGGGGGACGCGGCGGGGAGGCCGCTGCGTGTAGCGCTACTTCGGGCGGCGATTGCCTCGGGCCAGGTGGAGGACGCCTTTAAGGTGGCCACCCGGCTCTTGTTGGAGGACAGCACCCCCGCCCAGCGGCAAGAGGTGATCAACCTTTTGCACGTCATTTGTTACCAACGCCGGTCCTCTTACTTTTTGATTTCGAGGTCCGAGAATCCCGAGGAGCTTCCCATGGACCTCCTCAGTCTTGTCGCCAGTCGCTACTGGAGCGTGAATGGGTACGTGCAGGCCCTCAACGTGTATCGCATCATCTTTCACCGAAAACCAAATGATATCCGACTCCACTTCATCATGGCGCTGGGCTACCTTCTGTGCAGCCAGCGAAAGGGGGGAGAGGGGAAGCATGAGTCCGCCGTCTCCACCGCCATGATTTACTTTGAGCGCTACCAAGCCCTCACCACGCGCAGCTGCCCCGCGAGGACGGGGGAGTCACTCTACAACACCGCGAGGGCGATGCAGTTGCTAGGGCTGGACTACCTCGCCGCCCCGCTCTACGAACGCATCCTTCATGATCTACAGGTCCCTCAACAATGCAGTCCTTCCATCTACGCTGCCGCTCAGTTTAATTTATATTATGTGTACCGGTGGACCTCCTGTAATCGACCGCTCGCCCTAGGGCAGCTGCCTGCTTTCACTCTTCCCGCGGAAAAAGAGAACTAATGGAAGGCAAAAGGGGTTTGTGTGAATATATACATAGAAGATATTAACTGAAAATCATAGATTTCTGTATATTTAACTTTATAATTTTTCCTTTTTTCTTTTACAATTGTGATGTGAGGTGCATTGAGGCTTTTGTTTTCTGAGTGCGAGTCAGCATATTTTTTTCCCTCTTCTCCTCCCTTTCACTCTATCTCACTTTCATCAGAATAAAGCAGGTAGAATAAAAGATATTGTTTTTTATATTGTATCTTACTAATTTTTAATTTCTGGGCATTCTTTTTCCTTTTTTTTTTCTTTTTTAACATTTTTATTTTTTCCTTTTTTGACTTTGTTGTATTATTGTTCACATATATACTTTTTGCTTTGGAATTGTCGTTGCCAAACAAAAATAGTTACTGTGATAACCACTACAACAAAATAAATATATACAACAATTTGTAAGTATTCAATCCTATAGAATTGCGGTGTGTTGATCGGTTCATCGACCGCCAATTTCTCCATTTTTTTTTTTTCACTCATATATTAAATAATAACTCTATTCTTTAATCAAAAGCAAGTAAGCCGATACCATATTTATTACTGCATTGTATAATGAGCGGAAACAGTGGTAACCCCAATGACAAGAAGAGCGGCATTCCTCCAAGTCAGGATAGAGCCAGCTCAGGGCGTCAGGCCTCTGATTTTCGTAGTAACAACAACTCCTTTGCGATGGCCAACACCCCTTTGCTTGCCTCCACCAAGCCCTATGACGCCAACTCGGCGGTGGAGCGATTTCTCTCGGAGGGAATGATGGGGGGCAGCCTCAATCAGCCCAGCGCCAACTCTAGTTTTGTCTCCATTCCCCGCGCGATGCAGACGCAGAGCAAGCCAGCAGCCCCCCCTACTACACTTGTGTCGACCGAATCGTCAGTTGCCGCCCCAAAGCCGGTGAAAGCTGTTCCACCTACTGTTATTAGTAGCAGTGCGACCAGTAAAACGACGCCAAGCAACAGTACCAACAACAACAACAACAATAACAACGGCCCCAACACGCATACCACCCTTCCCTCTGTGGTGTCCGAGTCCCCTTTCGGCGCCCCCCGGTCCCCATCCACCGGCTCCAACCAGACCGCAACGTACCGCGACCCGGCGAATTTTTCCGCGACACAGCGACCGGGGGTGATCACGGCTTCGGAAACATCGTCGACTCGGCCGAGGGTGACCGCCGGCGGCTCTGACGCTCATCTCGGCGTCGCGTCCTCCCGTGTCTCCCCGCGCCGGGGATCAGGGGCCAGCCGTGGCGGGTCTCCCTCGAGCTTCCGCTATAGCCCTATAAGTCCCAACGCCGGTCCCAGCTACGACTTTCCCGAGCAACACCGACGGAGCCCCTACGCCGCGACGACCACCGGCCGCCGTTCCCCTCGTATCGGGTTCGCCGACACGGAACTGACGTCGCTCTTCTCCGGCACCCCCAGTTCCCGCCGTAAGACCCCTTCCAGCAGCGGTGGCCTCAACACTGGCAGTGTGGCCTCCCGCCCGAGGGGCACGGTCCACGCCACCAGCGTCAGCACAAACGACTTGAACGCCCCTCCGGCCTGGATGAGCGCGGTGGAACGCCTTAATGCGGCTAAATTGAGAACCACGGAGGCCTCTGCCCTTCCCATCGACAAGAGCCGCCTGGGCCTCCAGCAGCGCCGGCAGCAACAGAACACGCTGACGGTGGGCCGCCTTAAAGCGTTTGAAGAGCAACACACCCCTCACTCGGGCACCGACTCCCCCAGCACCGGCGCCAACCGTCGCGCTCCGAATTTTCCTCTTGTGGCCCACGAAGAGGCGGGAGCCGTGTCAGAGGCCACGGGTAGGCGAAACAAGATCCGTGCGAGCGTCACCAACAAGGAAGCTCCCACCTTCGCCGGAGACTACTGCCCCAAGAACCCCCACACCAGCATTTACGCCTCCGAGACGTCCAGCGCTGCGGTGCCCTTCAAGTCCTTCCTCCAAAAGCTCAACAATAAGAAGGAGGGCACCCGTCTACCACCAGGCGGCATTATTGTGGCCTCGGAGTCCGCCGGCAACATGGGTAGCAGCGGTGCCGGCGGCGGCGGTGGAAATAACAACAATAACAATTTCTACAATAACTATAACGGCGGCGGCTACAATGGTGGTAATAACAGCAACGACAACAGTTATAACAACAGCGGTTATCCCAATAGCCGGAATAACAGCAGCAGTCAACGGAAGAGCAACGCTGATGGAGGGGCTGGAGGCAGCGGTGGTGACGGAGGTAACGGCGGTGGCGGCGGTGGAGGGGATGACAACCGTAATTCCATCTCCAACAGCGCCGTGAACCGAAAGAAACTAAAGCGCAATGCATTAGAAACGGGTAACATACAACAGTCGGAGGCGCTGCGGAAAGCAATGGACGCCGCTGGTGACGAGGAGGGACGTGAGGAGAGAAATCTCAAAGTGCGAAACATGAACGCTATTCACGCCATTCCATGGGATCAGCGTCGCCAAATGCCGATGAGCGGTTTTGGTACGCGGTTCTTTTCTCTTCTGTCTTCTCCCCGTTTCTGGGAAAAGATGGACTGGACAATACGCGGTTCCCTCCTTACGATTCTCCCGACCATGATTCTCTCTCTCGAGCCCACCACCACCGGCCTCTTCCCCATGTCCAGCAGTCTGGCCTTCAACGCCTTCTGGATCAGCAGTGGGACGTTTGGGTCCGGCATGAAGGAGTTTTTCATCGCTTTGAAGGGTTTCTCCTTTGGTCCTTGTCATTTTAATCATTGTCGTCGCGATTAACCCCGGACCGGAGTGGCTGTCTTTGCTTTTACTGTTCCTCTTCACCTTGGTTAGTTCCTTCATCGCGGAGGAAACTAAAAAAACGGCCGCCTACGTGATCACCTCCACCATTATGGCCTACATCAAGTGTCCCAGAGGCTCCACGGATGCCGGTTGCAACGGCCCCAATGAGGTCAACTTTGACTATGTCGGGGTGTACTATTCCGGCCTGCTCTGTGCGTTGGCCTTCGCCCTCGCCGCCTTCTTCATCCCCTTTATTCGCTGGTCTAGCCATATCGCCACGCACTACATCTCCGCGATGGGAAATGCCCTTAGTATTCAAGTACAGGGGACGTGTCTTAGTTTCTGGACCGACATCCCCCTTGAGCGAGAGCTCAACGTCCTTCGAATTCGACAGCTGCGGATGATGGTGACCAAGTGCATTGAGAAAATCGAAACCGCCTTGGGTGAAACCGCCTATGAGCCCCATTCTGGCAAGTACGTCGCCATGCTGAAGACGCGGTTCCACTTTTGCATCTCGATTCACAACATTCTCGGCTCCATGACGCAGGTGATTGAACTCATCGCAGCGGACCCTTCCCTCACCGACACCCCCATGTGCCACGAGTTCGGGGCTCAAATCGGGGAGGAGGTGGCGGTGATTGCCTCGGCGATCGACTCCATGATTTTGAAGATTGTTGACTTTAACCAGTACGTGACGCCGGTGGAAATTCTCATCTTTCGTCAGGCCCGCGAGCGCTTTCAGGAGGCCCTCTCCGTCGTCCGCGAGAACGTGATTTTGAACAATGAATCTTACGAAACCGATGAATCCGATATTTATTTGGGCTTTTTTATGTTCAGTATCGATGAGCTTTGCGAAGTGATTGCCAACTTTGAGGAGGACCCCCATCCCCGAAACAACGTGATCCACTACATGAAGTTTGTCATTCGCGACTTTCAGAGCTCCATCTCCGCCTGCAAGAACTTGTACCGCAGTTTGATCTTTCACCGCACCATCCCCGGCGCCTGAAGGAAGCCATCAAGCTCTCGCTGTGTATGACCATCCCTTCCATCTTCCAAGTTTACGCTTTTAACCTGAACGACATGAGTGCTTTTGGTGGTGCTTCCATTATTGCCCTGATCTACAACCCCACCGGTTCCGAAAGTTTTCACTACGCCTCCGGTCGTTTGCTCGGTACCGTGCTTGGTTCCACCGCCTCTTATCTCTGTGTGCAAATTGCAAATGGTCGTCGATGGGTACTTTATATTTTCATCGCCCTTCTCACTCTCATTGGGTGTTACGTGCAGGCCGCTCCGGGGTGGTACGCGCTTGGCAATGCGATCGCCTGTAGTACCATTTCTGTGATTACCCAATATCAGGATCTCAACGCCGCCATGACACGTATTCAGCAGAACAGTTTCGCTATTTTGATTTACTTTGCCATTACGTCGCTCATTTGGCCGATGCGAGCGAGAAAGCGGGTGCGTATGGGTTTAGATGTTTCCCTCGTTGCCTGCGGGAGAGCTGTGCCCGCCTGCTCCGAAATTTGGATATGCCGATGGACGCCTCGGAGGTCGCGGCGGACGTCTCTGCCCTGCTGAAGGAAATGAACAAGAAGATTATTGTTCAAGGAAAGTACATTGGCGGCGCGGTGGAGGAGCCGACGATGAGTTCCGCGGAGTATCCGGAGGAGCAAATGCGTCGTATTGTGGTGGCGGAGCGCCGTATATGGTCCACGCTTTCCCTCATGCGTTTCGCCTACAATTCCTTCATGTCCAGTAACACCGAGGGCACGGAGCTGTCGGTGCACTGGGTGGTGCTCCACCGTATTGCCCCTTACGCACAGGATTTGGCTGATTTGGTCTACTCCGTGATTGACTTGTATCTGCTGTCCCTCAGTAAGACCACCGTGGTGCCCACCTCCCACCTGGCCCGTATTCGTCTGGCGATGATCGAGTCGGAGAACTCCATTATTAACACCTACATTGAGACGATTCAGCGAAAGGTGACGGGTCTTGGCGACGAGGAGGACGACGACGACTACGGGGATGACTATGACGACGCGTCTTACTCCGGCTCTGGCGGCAGTTCCTCTGCCCCGGCCACCATCACCAGCGGACGACCCCCCTGGCCGAGATGAACTGGACAGCAACCACAGTGGCCCCCTCAAGCCCCCCAAGGAGGCAGAAGACGACAAGGACAAGAAAGACGGGGACGAAAAGAAGGATGATGGAAAAGACGACAAGGATAAAAAGAATACCACCGTCGGAAAGGAGGAGGGCGCCAAGAAAAAAGTGGGCTATCTCGGCTACCAGCTCACCGACGATGAGAAGGACGCGTTGCGTAACTTCATCGCTGGACGTGCGAACAATAACAGCTTTACCGCCAATTCAATGGCGAACGTGCTCACCAGAAATAATAACAGCAGCATCGCCGCTTCTGGTGGCATCCCGGCGGGCACCATGAGCTTTGGCGGGACGGCGAACATGTTCACGAACAACGGGACATTTGCCTCCCGCGCCTCTGCGGCGTCCATGGCTCTTTCCGGGCAACAGAATGCGGCCACGCTGGCGACGGTGGCTGGCGTTAACGGTGCCACCGCCGCTACCTTTGGTACTACCGGCGATAACACGAACCGCCTGATGGCGTTAGCGGGTAACGATGCCGGGCTGGCGGCAGAGCTGCGTAAGAAGCACAAGGTCAAGTCCAAGACGGAGAAACGGGAGGAGGAGATCGCGGAAATGGAGAAGCAAGCAGAGAAGGAGGCAGAAAAGGAGGACAAGAAGGAGGAGAAAAAGAAGAAAGACGACAGCGACAGCGACCACGAAATGTTCAACAACACCCTCTCCAACGCGTCCTTCTTGAAGAACAACTCTTTTTAAAGAACACCTCCTTCATCGGCGCCCTCTTCAAGCGCGGAAACAAAAAGAAGCACGACCTCGACGATGAAATGGACGATCACCACGATGAATCCGAGAAGGGGAAGAAAAAGAAGAAGAAGGAGGAAGAGGATGGGAGTTCGAGCGAGGACGCGAGCGTTTCGCTGAGCGGCACCGCCCGGACGCACACCCCCGCCCCCGTGGACCGCAACAAGGAGGCCGCCCGCACCCCCGACCCTACCCCCGACCTCAAGAGCGACGGCGGCAACTCGCTCGAGTATAGTCCCCGTGAGGAATCGAAGCGCAGTTTCGCCACCGACGAGCCCACCCCCGTCAAGGAGGAAAAGAAGGAGGAGGAGGCCCCATCAGTGTTCAAGGACGAACCCACCAAAGACGACGAGGAGGAGAAGAGCGGCGACACCGTCAAGCAGACGATCTCCCCCAAGACCAGTTCCACCGACAACGAGGTGAAGAAGGAGGAGCCCGAGAAGGACCGCGCGCTCTCCCCGCCCTCCAAGACCTCCGTAACGAGCAGCGAGAGGGATGAGGACACGCTGGACCGCACCAAGAAGACCGAACGATCGCTGAAATCAGAAGAAAAGTCGGGGAAGGGGACCAAAAGTATGGCCTCCACACAGAATCAACCCCTCTCCCTTCTCCTTTCTGGCTACGGCGGCGGTGGCAGCGGCGACGACCCTGATGAGGTCCTCAACAACATCTCCTTTTTTGATGCCGACCGGGGGGAGTTCGTGCTCACCAATCACGATATTCACAGTTTGGAGGCCTTCCTCTTCGGTACTCGGGCTCTGGTGACGTATATTAATGAACTACAGAATGCTATTCTCGATATGCAGCACTGCTCCGAGTTGGCCAAGTACTTGTAACTAATAATAATAATAATAATAATAATAATAAAAGCAGGGTAGAAAAAAAAGGAAAAATAAAAAAGAATATGGGTAGCATGAAACTATTATTAACATTGTTGCGTTTTAAGCAGTTCTTTTTTTTTTCTATATTTTTCTTTGTTCACGTCTACAAGTATTATCATATTTTTGTAGATAAAAGAATCGATGCTCTACAAAACGACAAACTCATTTATATA
>AUXL01000409.1:0-10693 GCA_000482185.1 Angomonas desouzai | reverse complement strand
ATTTTTCCTGATAAAATTTTGTGATGCCGCCAATTTTTATTACTTTTTTTCTATATCCACCAGCGGAAACGCCAATAGCAAAGCAAAATGCAAAAGGTAATATTTATTTTTCTTTTGACGCAGATATTCACCATTTTTTTTTTTTTTCTAAGCAACGGTTACTTTGGCGGGCTTGTCGCTAGCGGAAGGGGCGGCGACGGGAGCGGCAGGGGTAGCGGCGGGGGCGGCAGCGGCAGCAGGGGCGGCGGGGGGAGCGGCGGCTGCGGCGGGGGCCGCGGGGTAGGCGGCAGGGGTGGCGGTGGCTTTGGAGCTAGACCCTGTGCAGCTCAATATACGGGCAAAGAAGCCCTTCTTATTGGCTCTGGCGGCGACGTAGCCGCCTCCACCTGCGGCGGCCGGTCCGGGGGCGGCGGAAGGGGCCCCCCGCTTGGCGGCGACGGAGGCAGGGGCACCGGAGGGAAGATCGACAAAGGATGCCTTCCTGGTGGCGGCGGCGGCCGCTGCGGGTTCACTCGGTTTCGTCGCCGCGGGTGTTTCCTCCTTCTTTCTAGTGCTGCTTTTGGTCTTGCTGACCGTATCGGCGCCGCTGGAAGAGGCGTTCTTGGCAAAAGTGGAGGTGGCGTCGCCTTTGGAGGTCATGGAGCCTCCGGAGGGCTGCAACGGGTTCCCACTCTGGGCGGCGTGAAGCATATTCTGCAGGTCATAGAGAGAGTTGTTATACATGCTGCCGCCCTGCGCCCCCATCGACCCCATCGAGCCGTTCCGTGCCATGCTACCGTCTCCTGCCATCAGACTGCTGCTGTTGTCCTTCTTGGACTTTTTCTTGCGGTCCTTTTTAAGACTGGAGCTGCTGCCCCTACTGCGCATCGAACTACTGCGGCGCGACGACTTTTTCCGTGAGGAACCACTTCGCATTGAATTTTTACGGGAAGAGCCACTCCGCATAGAACTATTTCTGGAGGAGCCCCTTCGCATCGAGGAGCCCTTACGGGAGGAGCCTCGTCCCATTTTACTGGCCTTCTTATCCATTTTCCGTTGATACTTATCCGCTTTCTTTGCCCTCCTCCTTTCTTTCCGGCTCATACCAGAGTAGTCACTCCGCATCGAGTTCTTACGGGAGGAGCCCCGCATCATGGAGCCTCTGGAGGAGGACCGGCGGGAGGAGCCGCGACGGGAGGAACGCGACCGTCGACTACTACGACTGCGCATCGAACTCGACTTGCGAGTAGAGGAGGCGCCGTTACCCATTGGAGATTTAGTTATTTATTTTAATTTTAGTTTATATAAAGAGGGAAAAAGGAATAAAATAATATTAAAAAAAAAGAGAGAAAATAAAATAAAAGTAAAATAAAAACTGAACTAGCGAAAGGATGTGGAGAAGAACAGAAAAACAGTAACAAAGAAAACGACGTAAACCCACACATAACTACAAAACAAAATGTATAAAAAAATTAATAATACTGAGCATTTTATAAACCGTCTTAGAAATTAACACACATAAATAAAAAAGTTTATTTTACATCAATTAGAAAATGGGCATATTGTTCAGTAGAATGAGCGCGATATATATATTTATTATTTATTATTTTTATTTTTCTGGTAATTATGAAAAAGACGCGGCCTTGGAAAGGAACAATAAAAAAGAATAAAATAAATAAATATGATAACGGATAAATGTTTAAAAGAACGAAAATAATATCGGGAATACTTTATAGTAAAAAAAAGGACTAGAAGACTTGTACAAACAACAGTAATAATAAACATCAAACAAGGGCTGTTTTTTTTTTTTTAATGAGCTCCAATGGTCTAGGCTTTGGTCGAAAATGGACCAAAAGTGTGCAAGAAAGGCTTCTTTAGCGTTAGTTCCGCCTCTTCAATCACCTTTTCTATTTTTTCCTTCGTAGCCGCTGGAAGTTTGTCGCCGGACCGTTTTAGCGTCTGTTTGGTCATCAAGATAAACTTTCCTAAGTTGCCGCTGCGACAGGGTTTGTTGGCTAACTCGCCTAATAGCTGCGCATTGTGGAGCGTCTTCACCAGCTGTTCCCGGTCCTTGGTGTCCTGGTCCGAGAGCGGTACCAGGACCACAGTACTGTTCGTGCCCCCTAGCGCGGCAGACAGCAGCAGCCCCTCCCCGCCCTTCTTCTTGGCCTTTTCTAATATTTTCTCCACCGTAAAGTTTTCATTGTGGTGGTTGACAAAAAAGAAGACGAGAGAGGAGAGCAGCACCTCCCCCGCCCGCCGGAGCTGCGTCACGTTACACTGTATCATCAGCAGGCCGTCCTTTTTCCCGTCAAAGTGCTTGAGGCAGCGAGCAAGGCGGGGGGCGACCTCCTCCTCCTCCTTCACCCGCAGCTCCGTGAGGCCCATCAGGGTGGGCCCAGTGATGGGGTGAGAGGCGTAGTCTGGGGGGGCGGGGTCCGACCCTGCGGCGGCGTCCTTCACGGTGGGGATGGTGCCGCTTTCGCAAGGAAAGGCGGCGGCGATAAGACCAAGGCGAAAATGCGCACAGTCTGTATCGCCAGAGAGACGGAGAAAGAGTTGTGTGATGATCGTCTCTGCCACCTTTTGGGCGATCTGAATGGTGGCGGCGTGTGAACCGGTGAGGGCCACCAGTGACGCGGTGTAGCCTTTGCAGACACGGCTATTGAGGTGGGAGAGGGTCTTGGAGCGGGTGTAGCCCGACAGACCCGGCCAGCTATAGGCCTCCGTGAAGGGGTACTCCACCCCCTCCAGCTTGACCACGTCGTCGTCGGTGTGCACCGTGCTGCCATCAGAGCCGTCCACGGCGAGGAGGTGTATCCGCCCGTCAAAGGACTTTCTGCGACGGGACTTTTTGGGAGAGGCACTGGTGTCTTCATCGGATTCATCCGACGAGGAGGCACTCTCGACGGCGGCGGTGGGAAACTCTCGGGGGTCGTGGTCGGGGGAGGTGGGCGCCTTGTCCCGCTTGTGTCGACGGTGAGAGCGATGACTTCGACTCTTTACCTCTTCTTTCTCAGGGGTGTCGGGAATGGGGTCATCTGGCATACTAAAATTGGCCAAGCGAGACTCAATGAGGGAGAGGCGTTCATTCTCCTTCAACATGTAGAAGGACTGTAGACGGGGGGTCTCCTGGAAGAACCCGCTGCCCTCGCTACCGCGGAGTGACGGGGCGCCGTAATAGGAGTTGGAGTCCTGGGGCCCACCAAAGGCACTGGGGGCGCGGTAGAGACTCATGTTGTTGTAGTAGTCCATATCCGCGGTGCTCATACTACCAAAAGAGCTGCCGCACTCGGAGGAGAGAGGGACGGCGTCTAACTGAACGGAGCGGTTTCCTCTTAGGTCGGTGGTGACACTACTACACCGCATACGGGTCAACCCCAGCGCACTGACTTGATCCTGAATGAAGGACTCTACATTCACCAAGGGGTAGAACGTACCGCCCACCATGGCTGTGGGAGGGGAGGGGTTATACGGCATGGCGTTGTTGGGCATCATATAGGGAGCACCGTAGCCGGCGGGGAGACCCACGTTGGCCATATCGGCATTTCTACAACCATAGGGCTGGGCAGGGAACCCTTGGTGCTCCGGGGGATAGCTAAAACTAGATTGCTTGCGAGAACTAAGTCGCCTCAGATTTCGTTGGCTCCCGGCGTTACTAACACTACCGGACCGGGAGAGGTTTCCACCAGTCGATTTTCGATTGATTTTGGAAGACTTTTTGCCTTTTCGACTACCAGAACGGCTTCTTGCCATAATGGAGGAAAAGAAGCGTAACAATAAAATAAATAATAATAAAGCGTGTTTCTAAAATAAAAAGAAAATATGGGAGAAGAGGAACCAGATACATATTCACAGTAGGATAATCGTCAAAAAAAAAGCAGATCTAAAACACAACACATAAACCAAACATTAGTTTTATATTATTATCATTTTTTTTTTTTTAACAACCTGTCAGGTACACAAGGAGGGGAGTGAGGGTAAGACGCCACAAATTACTAGATACAGAGAAAATACAAAGAAAAGAAAAAAATCATCCATCAACAAAGAAATTTTATATTATTATTATTTCGCGTTTGTAAAAAATAAAAAAGAAGAGGGGGGCGGGGTAAAGGAACGATTTCAGTGAAAGCACAAAAAAAGTGTCACTGAAACTATAAATGTCGGAGGCCAAAAGTTCCGTTCAACCGTTTCAAGTACTTACATATGGTTTAGACCTTGTTCAAGGGGAAGGAGACAAAGCGATGGTTCTCGGGGTCCTTCAACGCCTTGTCGGCCTCGTGACACATCTTGAGCATGCGATCCTTCATCTTTTCGTCCGTCACGGCACCCTTGTCGATCGGGGCCTTGGTCATCATGATGAACTTGACGATGCTACCACTGCGGGAAGGCTTGTTGGTCATCTTGTTGAGCTTCTCTCCCTCCTCGAGAGTGGCCTTGACGGCGGCGGGGGCGTCTTCATCGGCGATAGGGATCACAATCGCGGTGCGGCAAGAGCTGCCGAGCGCGGAGGAGAAGAGCATGCCCTCGTTCTTCTTGGCCTTCACGTTGTCCATAAAGGTCTTCATGTTGAAAGACTTGTGGAGGTGGTTGAGGAAGACAAAAGTGTAGGTGATAGCGTACACCTCCTTCGGGCCGCGGATCTGGGTGATGATGAGCTGGAGGTACAGCATTTCGTCGTCCTTGGGGTTGAACTTCTTGACACACTGGCTGACGTACTTTGAGGCGTCTCCATGGGTTTCGATAGACGTCTCCTTCAGTCCCAGCAGCGTGGGGCCCATGATGGGGTTGTTACCGAACTGCGCGGGGGCGGCGGGGGTGCCGGCCAACGCATCGGTGAGGGTAACCTTCTCCGCGCCTTGGTTGGAGGCGGGGAAGCAGGCGCCGATGAGGGAGGCCTTGAACTTCTCACCGCTAGCCGCCGCCGCTTCTAAACGCTCCACCACACCAGACACGCTCTCACACGCCACCTTCTCGGAGAAGCCAATGTTCTTGGCGTTGTCACCGCAGAGGGCGATCACACAGGCAATGTGGCCGCAGTGCACGCGTTCCACCAGATGCGTCATCATCTCCGAGTCGGCAAGCTTAAAGTCACCGTTGCGGGTCGTGGCCTCCGTCACCGTGTAGTCCTTCCCCTCCACCGTCACCTTTCCTTCAGCGGTCTTGGCCAGACTCTTGGAGTTGTTGAACACCACCGTGTGGACATTGTCATCAAACTGCTTGCTGATATTGCGCTTTTCCAAGCCACCAGCGGCGGCGGGCTTCTCGGCACCCTTGGCGGGGGAGGCGGCCTTGGGGGCGGCCCCTTGAGACATCTTCTGAGACGTTTTATCGGGCTCAGGTTTCTTCTCCGCTCGGGGAGAGGCGGCCTTTTCCACCTCGCGCGTCTTCTCCACCTTGGGGGAAGCCGCCTTCTCCGGTTCAGGTTTCTTCTTCTCCGCTTTGGGCGAGGCAGCCTTCTCCGGCTCCGGCTTCTTTTCCGGCTTGGGCTCGGGCTTCTTCTCGGGTTCCGGTTTCTTCTCCGCCTTGGGAGACGCGGCCTTGGCCGGTTCGGGCTTCGGCTCCTCCTTTGCGGGGGCGGCCTTGGCAGGTTCCGTCTTCTCCACCTTGGGGGAAGCGGCCTTGGCGGGCTCTGGCTTCGTCTCCTCCTTGTCCTTGGGGGTCACGGTAAATCCACGTTTCTTGGGTTCTTCCTTCTTGGGCTCCTCCTTCTTGGGGGCAGCCTTGGCACCTTTGGCAGGGGACTGACTGGGGGCCTTGCCGGCGCCGTTGGACTGGCCGCCGTAGAAGGAGCCGCCCTGGCCGTTGTTAGCGTTGTTCCCGTAGAAGGAACCACCCTGGCCGCCCTGGTCATTAAATCCCATACCGCTCATCTGTCCCACAAACATGAGAGAGTTCATGCGGGACAGCGCCATACTGTAGAGACTACCCATATAGCTCAAGCCGGTCACGGGGTTCATGGCGCTCATGCCGTACATGGAGCCGGGCATACCGCCGTACATGGAACCCATGCCGCCCATCATGCTACCCATGGGGCCGCCCATGCCGTACATGGACCCGGGCATACCGCCCTGGGCACCGTACATGGAACCGCCGTTGGCAGCGTCCATGCCGTACATGGAGCCGGGCGCGCCGGGCTGTTGGCCGTACATGGAACCCATACCACCCATACCGTACATGGAGCCGTTCTGCTGACCGTACATGGAATTTTGTCCATACATGGAGTTAGGGCCGTTCATGTTGTTCATGCTTCCCATGCCATTATTCATGCCGCCCATCATACTTCCCATATTGTTCATGCTGCCCATACCGTTGCCGGCGATGTCGCGAGTCTTGGTGGCGTCCTTCTTGGTGGTATCCTTCTTGGTGGTATCCTTCTTGGCGTTGCTAGTGCTGTTCATCGAGTCCTTGCGCATGGAGTTCTTGCGGGACGAGCTCTTGGATCCGCCCTTCTTGTCCTTCTTGCTGTTCTTGTTATTCTTGGACTTGGAGGCCTTCCCTGACTTCTTGGAAGACTTGGACGACTTGGAGGAGCTGGACTTCTTGGAGGAACTCGACTTTTTGGAGGAGCCACTCTTCATGGAGCTCTGACTGCCCTTACGGCTCGCGGTCTTTTTCTTGGAAGAAGACTTGGCCATGATGAATTAGAGAAGATGTGGGTGTAGTGTTTTTTTGGAGTTGTTTCTTCGCAGTTAACTTGGAATGGGTGTATTCAATATTACGTTATATATTGAATGAAATTTCCAAGAAAATTGTTTGAAAAATAACGACAAATGACAAAGTGGGAGAGAAAATTATAAACCGTAAGAAATAGAAAGAACGGAAGAAAAAAAAAAGGTGGTTTTTGGACTATTTGGAGAGATGAGAGAAAGCGTTGGGAGAGAGAGAGGGGAGAAAGAAATTACAGTGAAGTAGTGGTGACGAAGGACGTGTGGTTGAAATAAAAAGCTTTCCAAGTCTGCAAATTTGGGGTCAGTAATAGGTTCCAAAGTAGCGAAAACATACAGAAGTTAAAAGAGGGGGAAAAAAAAATTAGACACACGAAGGAACGGAAAAAGCAATGAAAATATATATAGTGTTTTTTAATTTTGATATTGGGCCAAAAAGGTTGTCGGTGATAACGGTAAAAAGAGGCATTATTCATTCCAACACTGACACAAATAGGAATACAAAAAAACAAAAACAAAATCTACAAAATAGTTTCAGAAGGAGTGGGAAGTGAAATATAAAATATAAAAAATGTTACGATGTGTATTGGGAGCATTTCCCCAACTGAGTGAAGTGACAGTAAAGGAGGGCTGGCATCAACCAGAGAGGCGGCGCTGGGTACCGGGGGACGGACTCGCGGGGAAGGCCCCGAATCCTTCCATCGGGTTCGGACTGGCGTAGACCCCCCAACCGGGGTCGACCATAGGATAGGCGTAGGGGGGAGGGGCGGCGTAGCCGTATCCGTAGGGCTGCATGTTGTAGACGGAGCGGTCAACAGAGGGGGCAGAGGCGTCACCGGCGATATACATACTATTCTTGGGCTCCTGTCGCCGGAAGGAGGAGGTGGACAGTCGGCGGCTGCCGTTGCACTGCTCGCGGAAGGACTGCATGCTCGCCCTCGAGCTCGCCCGCCGTCTCATGGACCCGGTGGCGGAGTAGTAGGAGCGAAAGGACACATTGTCCTTCCCTCCCCACCCCAGCCGCCGTTTAGAGGTCATTCTCTTGTTCTCCTTGGTGCTACGGACAACGGAGTCGGGGCGCTTCTTGCGGAACGAGGTGCTGCGCGACCCGCTGGACCGGAAGGAGCCGGGGTCGGTAGTCCGCATGTTGGCCGGGGGCTTGAGGGAGCTGTTACTCCGTCTAATCTTGGCGTTTGAACGTCCCTTCTTGGAGGACACGGTGGAGGAAGAGGAGCGACTAGAGGCACGGCTTCTGCTACTCGTCGAGGAGTTGGAGGACAGAGTGGAGGAGGACCTACTGGAGTTTTTCCTAGAAGCCATTTTACTACTAATAATAATAAATTGTAATACAAAAAGGCGTTTATAGTTTAAAAAACAAAAAATTCAACTTTAAAAGAAAAAGGGTGAAAGGGAAAATGCGCATCATCAATTCGAAGAAGTTCCGCCAATAACACAACAGAGAAACAGTCAGTTAAGACATGAAAAAAAATCATTTTTATTGACTTCATTTACATGTACGTTCTTTAAAATAAAGAGAAAATAGAAAAATATATATAAACCTTTTACTTCCTCTACAAATAAAAAGAAGGATGTATATATAAACTAACAGTCGTTTTAAAGGAGAAAAGACCGTCGAAGAAAAACAGCGAAAAGTAAAGGGGGGTAATTCTAAATGTAAATAATAAATTAGTAAAAGAAGAAATAAAATAAAAAAGAAGGGTTACGTAAATAAAGAAAGCAACGAAATAAAATTTAGGTATATATGAAATTTAAAAAAAAAAGAGGGGAGTATTTGAAAAAGAGATGGGAACAAGCAAAATATTCTAAATACTAATTTAAAAATAAGAAATAAAGTTCCGATGTACTTTTTTCGAATTGTTTACTTTACATATTTATTTTTATTATTATTTTTATTTATGTATATTTATATTAATTTACAACTTGAAGCTGACCAAGCGCTGTCGCCGGCCCACTTCCTTCTTTTGGTTTTCTTCCTCCACTTTGGGGGCGATTTGACTTTCTGTAGGGGAAAGAAACGAGAAGGTGGGACTGACGAGGGAGGGCTGTCGGCTGACACCGAACTCCCTCTCCTCTCCCTCCCTTCTCACCTTATCCTGACTGCTCTCCCGCTGCTGCTGGTACTGCAGCCACATCACATCGCAGCTGCGGATGAGCTCATTCTGTAGCGGCGGCTTAGGCTTTCGTCGGCCCCCGCTATCCCCGCCGGAGCGGAGGTCACTGCTGTCGATGGAGAAGATCAAGTCACGGTAGACCACGCTGGGGGGAGCCTCATTCTCCTTGTGAGAGGGGCGGGGGAGTATACCAGAGCTGTTGAGGCTCAAACCACTGTAAGAGGCGTTGGGGTCCTCGGCGATATAAAGTGGATTCGAGTCCGGCTCCTGAATAGAGGAGAGGGTATTCCCCTTCGTCAGAGTGGGGGGAGGGGGTTGACGCGGGGAGGGGAGGGGTGGGCGGAGGAGGCGGTCACGATGCTATCCCGCTTGGGGATCGTGGCGATCTCGGTGGGGAAAGAGGCCGAGGAGCCCATGGACACTGAAAGTAGAAGGAATCGTATAATTAGGGATTTCCTAGCGAAACTTTTTTTTTAAAAAAAAAGGGAAAAGTGGGAGAAGGAAACGGTTGGCACTGTATAGATAGGTCATCCAGAAAACAGCGGATAAATATATTTATCAGCAATAAAGTAGAAAACACCTAATACATTTATTACAACAAAAACAATCTCTCATTAAAGAGAGAGAGAGAACGGTATACCCGACTCACGCTTACAGATAGTTACATTGAATTCTCTACAAAGTAGAAAAAACAGAAATAAAAACTTAGGTTTGAACACACTCACTTGTTCAGGGGGTGATTTCCAAAAAAAAAAAAAGGTGAAAAGCACTCTCGTATCGCAAGTACTAGAAAAACTAGTAATTGAGGAAAATCGTTAAAAAAGACATCAGTGCTTAAAAACGTAATTTAGTGAAAGTTAAAATAAGGATTAAAGGTTTATCAAAAAGAAATGGGGGGTAAGGGAACAAGCAAAAAGGTATTCTTAACGAAGTAAGAAAATAAAATAAAATGAGGTTCCAATAATTTTTGTTGTGTTAAATATTTTAAAAAAAAAAAATAAATAATAATAATAATGATATGTTAATATACATAGAAAAAAAAAAAAAGTTAACATCACGAAGCTTACGAGACGTTTCCGTCGACCGAACTCCTTCGCCTTCGCCTCCTCCACCTCCGGTACTGCACGGTACTGAATAGGAGAGACAAGAGAGTAGGTGGGACTGGTCAGAGAGGGCTGTCGACTCGCGCGTCCCTCTTCCTCAGATTTACTGTGGTCCTGGCCGGACTTGGTCTGCTGCTGGTACTGCAGCCACAGCGCATCAAAACTCTGAAGGAGTTCATTCTGCACCAATCCCGACGGCTGCCGTTTGCTCCCACTGTTCTCCCCGCTTCTTAGGTCGCTGCTGTCAATGGAGAAGAGCCTCTCCCGGAATGTCGCACTCGGGGTGACGCCGTGGTCGGCGCCCTGACTCTGCAGGACGACGGTGGTATTCATGCTGGTGAGGCCGCTGTAGGAGGCACTGTTGTCCTCGGGCACCGAAAGCGGATCAACCCCCCTCACCGGTGTGACAAAGTCATTGTTGTTTGTACTATTACTACCATTAATAATATTATTATTGGCTTTATTAATATTAGTAGTAGTGACGGTGGGCCGGTTGGTGGCAGAGGCGGTGACGACACTGTCCACCTTTGGGAGATCGTTGGGGTTCGTCGCAAAGGAGGCGGAGGAGCCCATTGAGATAACTTTATCAATAACAAAGAAACCACAGAATAACCGCTATGGAGAGAGAAGGAAAGGGGGGAAATGTATTCTAAGTAAATTACGTCAACAAAAAAATAAGCAAAAAAAAAAAAAAACTTAGAATACTCGAAAATAAATTATTAGAATAAATTTTAATTATTAATAAAGTTGGTCGCAATACAAAAATAATAAATGGGGGAGAAACAGTATGAATTCATATATAAGTAGTTGT
>AUXL01000408.1:0-10697 GCA_000482185.1 Angomonas desouzai | reverse complement strand
TTTTTTTTCTGCTTTTGCATAACGCGATATTATTATTATTATTATCATTAGTTTTTTAATAACTTTTTTTTTCTTGTTTCTAACAATTTATACTCACATATATAAGAAGATATGAAAATGCTCACATCACTTACAGAGATGTAAAAGTATATTACGATATATATAAAACGTTTTGCATAGTGTGTTGTTTTTTTGTTTGTATGATGAAAACAATCCATATTATAAGATTTACTCAAACTCCACCAAAACCTCCGCATCCTCGACGGTGTCGCCCATCTTGATCTTGATCTCCTTCACGGTGCCGTCGGCCATCGCGTGGATCTTGTTGCGCATCTTCATAGCTTCAAGGGTGAGAATCTCTTCTCCCGCGACCACCTTCTGTCCCACCTGGACCTTGACGCCGACAATGACACCGGGCATGGGGGAGAGAATTTGCTTCGCATTCGCGCCGTCCTCGACCTCGGGGACGAACTGGTTCAGCACGGATTGTAAACCACTGAGGACATTCACGTCAAACGTCGTCCCCTTCATCTGCACGCCGTAAGAGATCTCATTGGTGTTCCAGAACTGCAAAATGTTTTCGGTGTTGCCTTCCTGGACGCGGATAATGGGAAAGTTGACGGTCCAGTGGACGTCGATCTTGCGGAAGGGGCCGGTCTTGGCGCTGGCGACCTCGTATGTGTGTTCGTCCAGCTGGCGGACATACACGGGCATCTCGTTTTCTTGTTTGGTACCGGTAGAAACATAAAAGAGACCTTCCTTGGGGGCGTCCTTCGCGTAATGTTGGGCCTCGCGCTTGAGGTGCATGCAAGCGGCGGCCTCGAACATAATCTTACGCTCCGCATCGGACAAGTCAGTCTTCTTGAAGCCATCGGGGTAAGTCTCGGCGAGGAAGTTGGTGGTCAGGGTGCCTTTCTGGTAGACGGGGTTCGTCACGACGTCGCGGAGTAGGCAAATGTTGTGCTTGAGACCACGGATGACATACTCATCCAGGGCCTTCTCCATGCGTTGAATGCACTCCGCGCGGTCCTTCCCCCAGGTGGACAGCTTGCAGATCAGAGGGTCGTAGTACACCGAGATCTGAGATCCCTCAACGATACCAGAGTCGCAGCGAACGCCGGGTCCGCTGGGCTCCTCATACATGCTGAGGCGGCCGATCGAGGGGAAGTAGTTCTTGGTGGGGTCCTCGGCGTACACACGGCACTCCGTCGCCCATCCATTGATCTTAACGTCGTCCTGCGTTACGCTGAGCGGGAGGTCGGCGGCGGCGCGGAGCATTTGTTCGACGAGATCGATACCGGTAATCTCCTCCGTGATGGGGTGTTCCACCTGCAGACGGGTGTTCATCTCCAAAAAGTAGAACTGGCGCTGCTGGTTGACGACGTTTTCAACGGTACCGGCGGAGACGTACTGCACCGCCTTGGCCATCGCCACCGCCTCCTCGCCCATCGCCTTGCGGGTCTGGGGGTCCAACAGCATCGACGGAGCCTCTTCGATCACCTTTTGATTACGGCGCTGGATGGAGCACTCTCTCTCGGGGAGATACAGTGTGTTGCCTTTTCGATCCGCAATGACTTGGATTTCAATATGGCGGGGGTTCTCAATGAACTTTTCGACCAACATCTTGTCGCTGTTGAAGGCGGCCATCGCCTCCTCTCGGCAGAGATCAAAGAACTCGACGCACTCTTTATCGTTGTTGGCGACACGCATACCCTTACCACCACCACCGCCAGAGGCCTTGAGCATCACAGGGTAGCCGACCTCGTTGGCGAACTTGAGGACATCTTCGTGTCCCTTCACCTCACCAATGAAGCCGGGAATGCAGGTGACGCCCGCCTTCTGCGCCAGACGCTTCGACTCAATCTTATCTCCCATCGCCTGAATAGAGTGAGCGTCGGGGCCCACAAAGACGATATTATTCTTTTGCAATGCGCTTTGAAAGTCGCCATTTTCAGAGAGGAAACCGTAGCCGGGGTGCACGGCCTGGGCGCCAGTCTGTTTACACGCGTCGACGATCTTGTCAATGCAGAGGTAACTTTCGTTGGAGGGAGGGGGGCCGATGCAGACGGCCTCGTCCGCCATACGGACGTGCTTGGCCTGCTCATCGGCGGTGGAGTGGACGGCGACGGTCTTGATGCCCATTTTTTTGCAGGTGGTCATGACACGACAGGCGATCTCGCCGCGGTTGGCAACGAGGACCTTGTCGAATACGGGTTTGGACATGTGGGAAAAGGGAGAAGTGAAAAACGTACACACACTAATGATGAGAATGGAAAAAAAAAAAGAGGAGGGAGAGAAACAGAAAGTAGAACATGGTTTCACATCTGTTTAGTAAAACAGAAGTATTATCATGAAAAAACAACTAAAAAAAAGGGGGAAAGCTAAATTTTTATTTTTATATTTTAACGACTATCATGTGTATTACAAATATTTCTTTATATCTCTCTCGCGAATTCTCTGTGTTTGTGTGAAAGGAAGGGTGTACGTGTATTGGGGGTCCTAATAATATCCATATTATTATTATTTATTCCTTTCCGTTAGTTTTATCGCTATTGGAAACACGATCCATCACATCCCCCACCGCCTCGCTAGTCGCCTCCTCTCCTCCTTTCTCTTCCTCATTATTGTTAGCACCTTCCTTTTCCAGCTTGGCGCGTAAGGCGGCCTTCTTGGCGGCGATCGACTCCCTCAGCTTGCGTAGAGTCTCCTCCCGCTTGTCCTGCACGGTGGACCGCTCGTTGAGAATCTCTGCGCGCTTTCGCTCCAACTCTCTCTTCTTTCTCAGCTCTAAGATACGGTTCTGCAGCTCCGATTCCACGCCGCCGCTCACCTCACGTTGCTTCAAAGGGGTAATAATGGTTCTGGCGTGCTCCCATACAATGTCCATCTTGAGGCATCCCTCTTTGTACTTGAGCTCATCGACGCGGTCCGAGTCCAACTCCGCGACCTGCTCGATCGTCCAGATATTCCGCTCAATGAGTTTCTTGGTGGTGTGGGTGCCGCAGCAGTCGAGCCAGGCAACAAAGGTACCGGGGGTGATGTCAGGGGCACACTCGAGGTGGATGAGCCACCACCGGCGGTCCTCGTTGGTGATGCGGCCGTTGGTGGCCATCGACCGGGTGGAGGGGAGCATCGCGGTCAGCGCCGCGGCAGAGGTAAAGACCCTTCTCATTGAAATGGGTATAAAGAATAAGAGTAGTTAATGTTTCTTATAGATTATATAAAAAAGGGGGGGAGAGAAGAAAATAATAGAAATGATATCCAGTTATACAAAAATAAAAGATGAAATGTAGTTTTAAAAAGTAGAAAAAACTCTTTTCTTTTACTCATATAACAATGAAGAAAGGATTGCATTGGATACCTTTCCTCTACATATCCTCCTCCCAAGGCATCTTGGGAAATTCGATAGTCGGCTTCGAGGCGCTCTTTTCCCCGGTCGCGGGGGTAACGTCTTGATGCACGGCAGTGGGTTTGGCAGGGGTCGTCGTGGCGGTCGTGTTGGCCGTCGTCGTGGTTGTTTCTACTTCCGTCTTACTAGCGGTCGCAGGGGTGCCACTGAGGACGGCGGGGGGAGAGCTCACGGGGGTGGGGGAGGCGACGGCGGGGGTGGCAGACTCCTTCTGTGGGGTCGAGGACACCTCTACTACTTCATTCTTTTTAGTTTCCTCTTCTTTCTTTTCTACTTCTTCTTCTTCTGGGCGGTTAGGGGAGCTCGCTACGACAGAGGGGTTTCGAACCTTAAACTCTTTATACTGTTGAAGTCGCTCCCGCAGACGGCGTAACACGGCGCCGACCAACAACATGGTAGACTCGGATAAATCCTTACGACAGAAAATGGGATCTAAAAGTCGGACGTGCTCCTCACACGTACTCACCGCGGCTTCCACAAGAAACGTATCCTCGTTGTGAAACGTCTCGTGAAGATACTCTAATAATAAATCAGCCGCCTCCTGTGCGTCCTGCACCAGCGCCACAATACTCTCCTCCGACACCTGCGTCGAGGGGGAGATGTCTTTCGCCTTCTGCGGGGGAGGAGCGTTCACCACCGTTAATAACGTCTTCACCTGCGCCTCGTTGGTGCACCGCGCGAGACACGCAACCTTCCAGAAGTAATTGGTCCAAAAGGTATCATCGTTTACCTTGGCAGGAACGATAAGATAGCGTTGGTGGGAGAGGAGGCCGTTGGCCAACAGCCCTTCGTGCACGTCTCGCTGGATGTCAACCTTATCGACGAGGTCATTGAGGGTGTGGGGAGAGAGACCGACGGAGAGCATCAGCGCATTTTCATCCGAAGTCCAACTCCGATTCGGTCCGTAGAGAAACGTCCCGTCGTCCTCTACGATACTTTCGCTCACCAGACGGTGCCACTGGTCCTTCCGGTCCACCCACAGCGGGGGAATAGCATCCCACGGCAACGGTTGTGACGTCGAGGGAGCGGCGCTGGCCGCCGGTGTCGCATTCTTTTTGTACAATTCTTCTTCAATCTCTTTACGTGTTTCGTGGTACACCTCCGTCGTTTTTTCCAAGATCTGCGACACCGTCGACGTCAGCGTGCTCCACAAGGACCCCACCGACTTGGTCACCTGCGCCGCCGCGACGTTCACCCCCGTCTTGATCTTTATCTGAATCACTAACGTGTCTTCCTTGAGATACGCGTCCTCCTTCACCATATCCGGGGAGATCATCTCTGGAAAAGAAACTTGATGGCGGGTGGGGGAGAGGAAGACGGCGCTCTCGGCGGTAACACAGCTGGAGGGGTTGGTGGGATGTAGAATGGTAACGGTGACGAGACAACCACCGGGGTACACCGCTGCTTCATTCTGTGGATCGGGCGAGGGCGGCGGGGGCACCAAGTCCAGCACAATACCGTAGTGGTCTTTGCTCTCTTCTTTAGCGGGGTTCAATCCTTTCAGTAGAGTAAGACGGAACTGATGCTGTTTGGTCACGGGGTTGGGGGCCCAGAAAGGGAGAGAGGAGAGCTTGTTGGCGCGGGTGAGCTGGTGGATGCCGACAGCTTTCCAGAGGTAAATGCTCTGTTCTGTGGAGGGGTTATTGATAAACTCTACGGTGGTCATCTCTATAAGCGAGAGAGAAGGGAATTGAAATATACCTATACTATATAGTGAATAGGGGGGATAAAGAAAAGGGAGTAAATAACATACGAACCATAACATTGGGGAAGTATCATTTTTGTAATAAATACAAAAAAAGAATGATAATACTTTTCTGTAACACAATGTGGTGTATAGTTATATTTATCAGGATTGTGGTGGTGTCTCTCTCTTCTTACTTTTCCACCAGCTCTACGTTTTCAATCGTTACCTTTAGTAGTTTCACCGCGGCCTCTGACATTAATTTGGTGGTCAAATGCTCTTCATAAATTTCTAAAAACACCGCTTCTCTCCGCGCTTTACTGAGTAAAGTACCCACGGAGAATTCATTACTACGCTGACGCACAACATGCGCGGCGGCAATCGCGATGAGCTCATTCGGTGGCGTCGGTCCTACCGCCGCGAGATACCGTTCTAACGACTCAAAAGGGATGCAATAATGAATGGTGAGCACCATGTCCACCGCGCCGTCCGGCATCGTCACCCCCTCCACCCAGCAGTCCACCGCCTCCCCGGGCTCCTCGAAGACCGACCGCGGGAGGGTAAAGATGCCATAGAAAAGAGAGGGAGGGGCGACCACCAGGGTGCGACTACAGTAGATAAATAACTTGCTGAGAAAGAAGAGCGTGGTGAAGTGCTCCACGCGGGGGAGGTCATCGCCGCTGCGGAGGCGTTCATCGTCGGCGGTGGTGCAGAGGATCGTACGACGACGGGTGTCGTACACCACGGACACACACTTGGGGTGCACCGAAAGGGAACACGCCTTGATCACCTTGTAGAGGCACATGGCGCCCACGACACCGACGGTGAGAGGGAGGAAAATGGGAGGGCCGGAGCGGACGGCGGGGGCCTGCTTCGAGGACATGACTATAGAGAGGTGTTTCTACCGAAAAGTAAAAAGGGAATCAAAGAGGGTGGTATAAAGACGAGACCGTGTACGGGAAAATAATGACAATAGGAAATAATGATAATAATAAAGTTGAATGGGAAAATAATAATAATAAAAAAAAAAGTAATTAAATATCTGTGAAACATTATGAATGTTGTTGTCTTGGAGAAGTCCCCTAAAAGGGTTTAATTTCTTCCAATTCTTTCGGCGTAAAGAGCGCTGAGGTGGTTTCTTCCCTCGGCACCAAACCCTTCTCCATGAGATCTTCGAGAATAGTATTAACGGCGTGTCGGTAGGTGTTCGCCTCTACATCGATGAACCGACCCATTCGGTGGTACGCCTCGCACGCCGTCCGCCGCATCTCGGCCTTCTCCGAGAGACGCCGTTCCTCTGCCAATTCCGGAGCCCGCGCCCTCACCCGGCCTTGGCGTATCGATTCTTCTACTTGTAGGTAGTAGGCGACATCAGGGGCAAGGAGATCGGAGGGCCAGTGATACACATCACTATCCGGCGGGGGTAGGGTGGAGACGGTGAGCTGATTCGCGAGCGCCATCGCACACGTCGAGGACCACCACCGGTCCACCACGACGATCCCAGTAGCACTCGCCTTGGCGATGCTATCCGCGGCAATATAATTGGCAGCAGAATAGAAACAGCGGGCGACCCCTTCTTCTAGTTCCATATAACACGGCCGTATATCATTCCATTCCCTCGGCGGCGTGCCCATCACCGTCCCCTTCAGTCGCTCTGCTAATGTCTTTGTGATCAACGACTTCCCTACCCCGTCCAGTCCCTCTACCAATACAATAGGAAAAGAAGAGGAAGAGGGTTTGACGGCGGGGGTGTGGCACCGGGCGACGGTGTCGACGAACTCGGTGCAGCGGGTGTTCCACCAGGGTAGCTGGGAGTGGATCTCCTGTGCCTGCTGTAGCACCGCGAGACAGGCAGCTTTGGAGTGATAGACATTCACCCCTGACTGATACCGCTTGGCGAGCTGTACTAGTGATTGCATAAAGATAGAGGGGTGGGTGGAGGGATCTAAAAATATAAAAAGGGGGAGAATGAAATAATTGCACAATAGCTTCACCACTAAACGCCGTTGGAAGTAAGAAGAAGAGTAGATATTCCTTTTTCGGTTAGCTTATTTTGTGTGAATAATGTAAAGAACAACACAGAAAAAAATAACCACCACCTCCTCACAGCAGCATCCAGTTATCGCAATAGAGGTGATTCGAGCGGGGATAGGGATCCTTCACGAACCACTTGGCCGGTGCGATCACTCGATGGTACGGCGTGGCATTCAAGTACGCCCCCCACCACGAGAAGGTGGAGTTGGCCATGATGACATCATGACAGTGATGTAGCATTAGTAACTCTAACACCTCTCGTGGGGTAGTAGAAGAAGATGAAGATGAAGAAGAATGGGGTTCGTTTTTAGGGTGGACAAGGGTCACAGATAGGCCAGGGTACTTGGAGCGGAAGTAGCCCACCGCGAGCTCCCCCTCCATCACCTCCTCGCAGAACACTAATACTCTCACAAGAGTCTGATTACTATTGCACCCACACTGAAAGAGAAGATGGCCCAATAACTGTCTTAAAGCGGTGTCATAGTACTCGATAGAAAGGTTTTCAAACACGTCAGGGAGACGGAGATAGTCACCTTTCCGGATGTGCATGCCTACCACATGAGTTACACCACCTCCTTCATCCTCATAACGGTAATGCTCTTTTAAGGTCTGAAGGGCTTCTAATTTTAGTCTCTCTGGAATGACTTTTTTGATCAGTGGAAAATCTTTGAAGTATTCCTCCGACTGAAAGAACCAATCATTTGATATAAAGAAGGCGATGTGTTGGAGGCACGATTTATATTGTTATTATAATTATTATGAAGAAGGATAGGGGAGACAGGCCGAGACTCTGGCACCGTCACCACCGGTAGTCCTACTGGAATGTGATCCCCTACGCCGTAGTTCTCCAGCTCCTCCAGCAAGGAGCCCCAGTAGGTTGGTCGAGGGGCCTCATTACTGCTACTCCAGGGGGTCCGCTCGAGGACGGCAGGGAGGCGGTGACGGGCGGCAGTGGCGAGGAGGTTTGCGACGAGGAAGAGTTGGTTACCTAATCCGCCTACGATGTTGGTCGTGAGGGAAGAGCCGGGAGCGATCTTTGACATTTATTAAAGTGTGTGTGAAGCTACTTCTGTTACTTTTTAAAAGGGGAAAGGGAATAATACATTATTTAGTTTAGAAGGCAATAGTTCAAAAGTGAAGAAGGTTTCAAACACAAAAAACAACAGAACCAAAAATCGAAAGCTTTACTACTGTGATAATACTTTAGTAGAAGAATATGTATATAGTTAAATATGTGTTGGTTATAATCGCTCATTTATTTAATATTTTTTTATTTATTATTATTTCTTCTGGTCACGGTGTTTGATCCCCTTCTGATCTAACAGCATCTGCAAGTCGCCAGTCTCCGCCATCTTGAGAACAATATCATTACCACCAGCGAACTCACCCTTGACAAATAACTGAGGGATCGTCGGCCACTCGCTGACCTCCTTGACGTAAGTCCGCACGACGGGGTGGGCGAGCACATCAAAAGAGGTGTACTCCACACCCAGCGCATCCATGATGTCCACCATCTTTTTGGAAAAGGCACACATCGGCGCCTCGGGGACGCCTTTAATAAAAATCACCAAGTCCTCTTCTTTGATGGTGTCGTCAATGTCTTTTTTAATCGCCGCGATTTCGTCCTCCGCGAGGTCGGTGTTGATCATGCGGGGTTGAAAGTCAGGGTGCGTCTCCTCGCTCTCTTCTACATCGCCACCGATGGGGCCGGCGGGGTTCTGACCAGCAGTGGCGTAGCCACGAGGGTGAGAGATCATCGCAGAGAAGAAAGAAAAGAGGAAGGGATAGTGTTGGGAAAGGAGAGGGTGCTAAGGGCGGCGGCAGTGGTGGTGGAGCGCAGGCGGGCGGCCACCGCGAGTGAGAGGCAACGTCTCATAGTGTGAATAAAGATTGATGGTGCTATTATTTTCGAAAGAGGGGAGAATAGAATGCGTTGCAAGAGGTAAAATACACAGTAAAATCAGCGTTGACAGAAATTGACAACAACTAGAAATAAAATAAATTTGATGTGTGTGTGTGTGTGGTTATATAGTACAAATATCTATCTAGTAATAATAATAAGCGATAAGAAAAGAAGAAAAAAGGTGTCGTTATCTAGAGAAAAGAAGCGCTGTCAGAGTCGGAATCAATAATCATAAACTTTTTAAATTCCGTCCGCACTGGTATCTTGGGGGCAGAGGTGGTACTAGCACTGGGGGCCGCGGCCGCAGGCGGAGGGGGCGCTATCGTCGTCGTATTCGTATTATTGCTATTGTCATTATTATTATTATTGTTATTAGTTACACCCGGAGAGGTGGGAGCAGCAGCGGACGCCGGAGGGGATACATTATTGTTATTTGGCACACTTAACTTTAACATTTGCCCATTCGGTAGCTTTTTAAACAGTGTACGCGCCGGTGCCGCCTTGCTCTCCGGCACCGGTGGGGGAGCGCTCTTCACGGAGGAGGCGGACCGGGAAGGGGGGACGGCGGGAGCGGCGACAGAGGTGTGGGAGTACTCCTCCTCTCCTCCTAGCGTGGAGACCGACGGCCGTGCGCCTTGAAACCTCTCTGGAGTTTTCTCCGGCTCCGTGGCGGCTACCGCACAGGGCACCTCTTCTTCCTCTTCCTCTTCCAGTGGGGGAGGAGAGGGAAGGGGCTCCTGAACAACGGGAGGGGTAAAGGAAGGGATGGTGGGGGGGACATAAGGCTTCCAGGGCTCCACGACCGGTGGGGTCTTTTCTTGAGGGAGGTCAAATGGGTCTACATGGACTTCCTCAATGCTGGTGGTGGTGTCAGGGGAGGGGGCTGGCTGGCTTACCTTGGGAGGGGGTGCGGGTGCCTCGACGGAACTGCGAGAAGATCGCTGTTGCGGCTTTCCCTTTGTTGGTAGAGCAGTCTTATTCGTTTTCTTCTTCTCAATAGTGGTCGACGGTGGCGTCACGATCGCCTCTTCCCTCTCCGAGTCTGACGAAGGGTGAAACGGATCGGCCTCAGTGACCTTTTCAATATCTGGGGTGGGAAGATACTGATAGGTGGAGGCCTTCTCCTTTCGTGTCTGGAACTGATGTGTGTCAATGCCCAGATAACGCTTCTCCTCTGGCGTGAGGTACTGCGAGGCTAACTCGATGGCCTCTTCCTGGAGCGTTTCAATGGCCTTGATGGCAGCGTTAAGAGCTTGTTTCTGCTCCTTTTTGGGTTCCTCGGCGACGTGAACGATGCCACCGCGCTCCCGGCAGTGACGGGGGTCGACCCGCATCGCTACCATCAGCAGTCGTCGCATATTGTCTCTGGTTTCATGTAACTCATTCACCTCATTCACAAATTCCATTAGTTTCGCGGTCACTTCATTTCTTAAACGTGTTCTGGCGACGGTGCTAATCGTATTGCCGAGCTCATTCGACGCGAAGAGTGGTTTTTTACTGTTTTGAGAAGAAGATGGTGCAGGTCGGCTTCGGGGGGTGGTGGAGCGGTGGGACTGAGGAGAGGGGGTATAACGGGCCGAGATCGGCGAGCGCTCCATGCGAGAGGAGCGGGTGGTAGTAAAAGAATTCACCAGCGCGGTATCCCCATTATTATTGTTATTAGTATT
>AUXL01000407.1:0-10730 GCA_000482185.1 Angomonas desouzai | reverse complement strand
ATCTCTTCTTTAATGATAGTAGTAAACTCTCCTTTTTTTTTTTTTTTTGTGGTACTATGACAATGTAAACCAAAAATAATAATTGTAGTAAAGTAAAAAAAAAAAAAAAGTGAGTGAAGTACAATTTTAGCCCCGAATAATAATAATAGGAGGAGAGAGGGAGAGAAAAATAGATCAGACGCGAATGTCATTTACTTTTTTTTTTCTTTTTCATCCGTTTTAGAGTTCCTTCTCGCTGGGCTCCTTTTCCTCTTCCGCCTCGGCCTCCTTTTCCTCTAACTCTCTCCGCGCGGTGTTGAGCTCCTCTTGCAGTTCCTCGTTCTGGCGGCGGGCGTAGGAGAGGTCGTTCGACAGACTATTGAGCTCCTCGCGGTTGATGCGCTGCTGGCGTTCGTACTCGGCCAGCTTTTGCTCCAGCTCACTGACGCGGGGGCTCATCGGGTTCGCCTCGCCCTGTCCCTGGCCTTGCTTGGCCATCTCCTCCCGCATGCGGTCGCGCTCCTCCCTGGCCTGGCGGAGCTCCTCTTCCATGTCGGCCTGATGGGCGTCAACGTGGCGGTTGTTCTCGGGCTCCCGGGTGGCGGAGCGGCTCGTGCGGAGGATCTCCTCCTCGCGGTCACGGCGGATGGACTGCTCTATTTTGGCCACATTCACGTCATCCGCCTCCTCGGCCTCGTCCTCCTCGCCGACCTCGTCGTCGTAGTTCTCGGGGGCCATGGAGGACTCGTTGATTTGCTCCACCACGGACTGGCGGATGCGGGCGACGCTCTGGCGGAGGTCACGGTCGCGCTCGCGGCGCTCCTGCTCCTCGGGGCTGAGGTTCTCGTCGTCGTCCTCCTCCCTGGCGGCCTTGGGGAGCTGCTGGGCGGAAGTGGGGGCGGCCGCGGAGGGGCGGCGGGAGCGGCGGGTCACGGACTGGGGTCCGGCGACGGCGTTGAACTCGTCGTCGTCGCCTAGCACCCCGCTCTCGGGGTAGATGCAGCTCCAGCACTGCCACTGACCGTCGGCGGTGGTGGCCCACACATTGTGCACCAAGGTCCGCTGCACCGGCATGAGGGCCATGGTGAAGCGGGGGCCGTTGGAGCCGGCGGAGGGGGGCTGGGAGGTCTCGTGGGCGACGGACTTGTTGAGGCGGTTGAGGATCACCATCGTGCCGTTCTTGGCGCCCGTCCACACCGTGTCCTCCACCTGTCGCATCGTGACAATGGGGGCGCGCTGGGCCTGGATGGCCATGGTGCAGTTGAGGGAGTCCAGGTCCCAGATACGGATCACGCCGTCCTCGCAGCCGGTCCACATCTCCGCGCTGTCCTGCATGGAGAGGATGGAAAGAACGGCCTTCTCGGTCTCGAGGATGGCGACGCAGGCGGTGGCGGCGGGCTGAGAGGGATCCCACACGCGGACGGAGCCGTCGTCACTACCGGAGGCGATGCGGATGGCGCCGCTCTCGGGGTCGGTGTAGCTCACTAGGCAACGGACATTATTCTTGTGGCCCGCCAGCATGCGCTCAAAGTGGTAGTCCTCGACGTCCCACTGGTAGATCTTCCAGTCGGCGCCACCGGTGTAGAGGAAGCCGCCGGCCTCACAGAGGCAGTGCACCGCCGCGCTGTGCTTGGTAGACTGAAAGAGGAGCGACATGTTGTCGAGGTGGAAGGCGCGGATCGCCCCGTCGCTGTACCCCGCCCACATCTTGCCCTTGGACTTGAGCATCGCCAGGACGGTGGAGCGGCCAAAGGCGTCTATCTTACCGATTTCGTACCCCAGAGGGGCCATACGAATGGTAATGCTGCCGTCCGCCTCCCCGGTCCACGCGGTGCCCTTGAGGCCCAGCGCGATGCAGCGGGAGTTGCCCTCGAACTTGCTCGTGACGCTGATGCTGTCGCTGGTGATTTGGTTGTCGGCGACGAGGGCGCTGAGGTTGCGGGTGGTTTGGGGGGGAGAGGTCTTCCTGGCTTTTTTGGTGCTCTTCTTGCCGGTAGTTTTCTTCCCGCCGACGCGGCGCTTGGTGTTGGGGGTGGCAGACATGAAGGCTATCTTCAAAGTTTATGGAAACGGTTAGGACTGTAGAACTTTTTTTTTTAAGAAGGAGGAAGAGAAAAATAAAAATAGAGGTTAGCACCGTTTATTCCAATTCAATAAGATTAAAGCATCCGAGGGTCTATTATTATTGTTATCACATCAAGATAAAAATTTGTTATAGTTTGTAAAATTCGAATACAGATATGAAGGAGTTAAAAACATAAAAATCTTTTAAAGTATAGATACAGATAGGGTTGAATAATGGTGAACGGCGCTGCCATTATAGCCAGCAACCAAATAAAAATTCTACGATAGATTGCGGGAATAGAAATAAAAAAGAAAAGAGGGAACAAAGTAAAAAAAAAAAAAAAGACAAAGGCTTGTTCCTCTCCCTTTTATGTTTATTTTATATATATTTAATTTCTTATCCATATTTTCCCTTTTTTTACAATAGTGGACTTCGTATGTGTGTGTGGGTGCGTTATTTATTCTAATATTTATGGAAACACTCTCTTATACGTTTTTCTCCTTCTTGTACGTTTTGAGCTTCTTCAGCATCTCTTCCGTTTCCTTTGACTGATTCTTGAGAGAGTCCGTATTCTTTACTAGCGAGTCCTCCACTGTGTCTAGCATACTCTCTGCCTTTTGGAGTTGGTTTCGCAGTTCCTCATTTTCATCCCGAAGGTTGGGTCCCTCGTGGCCGTCGGAGGGGTCCACCAGCGTCGGCACCGTCCCTCGGGCCAGGGACTGCTGCTTCGGCTCCTTCTCTTTCTTCTCCTTCTCAAGGGCCTCCTCCAGGGAGTCCAGCGCCTCCTTCATCTTCTCCTCCTTGAGGTCCCGCTCCTTGGTCTGCTCGTCCATGGAGTCCAGGGCATCCTGGAGCTGTTGGACTTCGGCTTCGAGGGAGGTGATGTGGGCCTCCTTCTCCGCACACGCGCGCTGGGCCTCCGAGAGCTGCGGCTTCAAACGCTTCTGTACATAGTCCTCTAGGGCCTGGTGGTCCTCCTGGAGAGCCTTGATTTCCTCCTCCGTCTTCCCCTCTTCCTCCTTGGCGGCGATGGTGGGTGGGGCGGATTTCGTAGACGCCGCCAGTCCTAGGGGGACGGCAGAGGCGGTCCTGGACTGCGCTTCAGAGACGGCGGCACGGCTGGGGGCGGCGGAGGGGACGGGGGAGAGTGTGGGAATCACATAGGCCTCGGGGGCAGGGGCGGCCTTGGCCTGCTCGAGGGAGGACTTGAACTCCTCGCGCTCTCGCTGCAATTTGGAGACCAGCGGCTTCAGGCGGTCCTGTACATAGCGCTGCAGGGCGTCGTAGTCCTCCTTAAGGCTCTGGATCTCCTCCTCCTTTTGCTTCACTTCCTCTTCCTTTGACTTGTTGTCCTGGACAGGGGCGGGGGGAGCGGACCTGGTCGACGCCGAGAGCCCTTGAGGGACGGCGGAGCTCGACCGTGTGGGGACCTCCGAGGTGGGCAGGCGGTTCACCGGCACGGGGGTGACGGCGATGGCGGTAGGGGTGACCACCGGTCCTGGGGCAGGCTTCGCCTTTTCTTGCTCTAGCGACTGCTGAAGCTCCGCGCGCTCTCTCTGCAGCTTAGACACGAGCGGCTTCAGGCGGTCCTGCACGTAACGCTGCAAGGCCTCGTGGTCTTCCTTTTCCTCCGTGTACTGCTTCTCCAAGTCCTCGTTGGCCTTTTGGAGCTCCTGGAGCGCCTTCTCTTCAATGCGTTGCTCGGTGTCGATGGACAATCTTGGGTCTATGGCGCGAGACTTGACGCTGTTGGAGGCCGTCTCGCCGCGGACAGGGGAGGAGGTAGAGGGCACTGGACTCTTTTGCTTGTCCTCCAGTTTGTCATTCAGCCGTTGAATCTCCTTATCCCGGTCGGCGATTTGCTTTTCTAACTTTTGCTTCTCCTTCTCCAATTGCTTCGCCTCTGTTTCCTTTTCCTTCTTTTGCTGTTTCGCCTCATTTTCCTTCTCCTTGGCCTTTTGAGCTTCTTCCTCCTTCTTTTCATTCTTCTTCTCCAAGTCCGCCACCTTCTTTTTGAGGGCCTCCACTTCCTTCTTGTTGGCGTTATTATCTGCCGCGGCTCCTCTGACGCTGGTCGATGGGGTGGGCTCTGCACTGACGCGGCGAGCCTCATCCAAATCGCTCCGCAGTCTCTTAATGATCTCATCGCGGTCAGCCAGGTCCTGTCGTAGACGGTCGAGTTCCTCGTCCTTCTGGTCTGGGTCGACGGGAGGGGTATTGGAAGACTTGTTCACGGTGCGCTCGGCGAGCGGGGGAGAGAGCTCCTCCTCCCCGGAGGGGCTGAGCTCCACGGAAGGGGCCTCGTCGTCCTCATCGGACAGGGATTCCATCTTGACGGCGCGGGGAGGGGCGGGGTTGGGCTCCGAGGCGCGGCGGAGGGAACCGATTTCTTCGGTTTGGTCTTTAACGTATTCACGGAGGTGATCGCCGGCGTCCTTCTCCACCTCCAGCTCATTCTCCAGCACATCTCTTTCGTACTTGAGCTTTTCAATCTCCGCCTTCAGTTCTTCGATCAAATCCTTGTTGTCGTCCACCGGTTCAGAAACAGAGGTGGGGGCCTTCTGACTATTTTCTTCATTTCTCTTCTTTAATTCCTCATTTTCCTGACGGAGCTTGGCAATTTCCTCCTCCAAGTGGCGAGAGTCGTCGCCGGGGTAGGACTCAGCGAACGGGGCAGAGGGGGTCTCAGATGGTTCTCTCTTCGTAGTCTCTTGGAGCTGCTGCTGCAGTTCTTGCACCTGGTTGCGCAGTCTCTTGTTTTCATCCTCAAAGTTCTCCGTCACGCCCCGTTCCATCGGCGTCTTCGCCGCGGAGGAGGCCGTCGATTTGGTGTTGGACTTGATGGAATTGGAAAGAGGGTTTTGATTCTCTTCCACCTTGGACTTTAGGGCTTCGTTCTCCTCCTTGAGGCGCTGAATCTCCTCCTCGAGCTCCTTCGCGTTATTGTCACTCTTCTCTTCCGGGACCTCCTCGTTGGTAGAGCCTCCTTCCTTCTCCTCCTTTGCTTTCTTCAGTTCTTCCTTCAAGGTTTCGATCTCGTCCTGCATGTGGGCCATCTCAATGTTGGTGTCCAGCAGCTCTTGCTCCGCGGCATCCAGGCCGGTCTTGGGGGCGCGGGGGTCGTCGTGGAAGGACTGTAGCTTGTCAAAGTGGTAGTTGTTCAGGCGGTTGCGCATCTCCTCGGAGGAGATGGACTTGGGATGACGAACATCCATATTGACAATGAGACTGCCTTGCTGGAGGTCCAGACTCTCGATCTGAGAGGGGCTAACGCTCAAGCCCTCGCTCACCTCGTCCCTCACCACGGCCTTCAGCTCGTGCGGTTTCTCCGACAGTAGATAGGCCCAATTCTCCCCCTCGAACCGTCTTCCCAGATTGGTGACGGTCGTGTCCTCACCAGCGTATCCCTGAGAGGGCACCTGAGAGAGGTGCGAGTTTTCACTCACATTGTCGTCCACTTGGTACCGAGGCTCGGCGCGGCTCATGGTGGCTTCCTGCTCCATCTTGCTGATTTGGCGGTTCGCTTCTGCCAACTGCTCCTTTAGCTCTCGGATCTGACGCTTCCAGCCCTCCTCGGCACCCTGGGAAGAGGAAGCAGCGCCGTCTCTTGCCTGACTCTCCGGGACCTGTTCTCCCAGCTCCTCGAGGCGCTTCCGTAAGGCCTCGTTCTCCTCCGCCAGCAGCTGCTGCGTCTCCAGCTCCCGCTGCACCTCTTGACGGTCCCTTTCGTAGGCGAGTTCGGCCTCTCTGCGGGTTGCCTCCAGTTCCTCTTGCAGCTGTCGAATATATTCCTTCCCCTCTTCCGTCATGACGGTCATGCCGTTCTCCACCGGAGTGAGGGCCCCGGCGCCACCGCGCTGGCGGTTGTTCTGGGAAAGAGAGGGATTCTTGGAGGCGTCAAACACGATGGGGACGGTCTCCGCATTCCAGCACTGAATCAGACCGTTGGAGCCCGTCGTCCACACTTTCCACGAGGTACAGGGCACCACCTTCTTCATCGCGGTCACCATGCCAAGGCCCGCGCCGCGGGGGAGGCGGTTGGTGATTTCCTGAAGAGGGGAGAGGGTGTTCACGTCCCACAGCATGACGCGGCCAAACTTGTCGCCGGACCACACGCGGGACTCGACCAGCAGGAGGGAGGAGATGGGGGCGGAGTGTCCGTTCAGCACTTGCTCGCAGGTGAGGTTCTCCAGACTCCACACCCGCACCGTGTTGTCCTCCCCACCGGACCACAGCTGATTGGCCTGAGGGACCGCCTCCAGCGCGGTGACGCTGCGGTCGTGGCCAGTGAAAACGTGACGGCAGGCGGAGTCGCTCTCTCCCTGAGGAGGGGCGTAGGGGTCCCATGCGCGTATAGTCCCGTCGTCGCTGCCAGAGAACAGGATGGAGCCGGTGGTGCCGGTGTACCCCAACAGACACCGCACGGCGCCCTTGTGTCCATAAAAGGCGCGCTCAAAGGTGCCCTCCTCCGGCTCCCACTGGCCAATCTTCCAGTCGTCGCCGCCGGTGTAAACAGTCCCCTCGAGGGAGATGAGGCAGTGCACCGCGCCGGAGTGTTTGACGAATTCCTTCTCCAGCTCCCCGGTCATCCCGCTGTACAGTCGCAGATAACCGTCCTGAAAAGCGGCCCACATCTTTCTCGATTCCTCGACAAAGAGAAGGGCGGTGCAGAAGGAGTCCTCCTTGCCTTTGAGCTGCTTGAGCGTATTGCCCTTTGGAAGGGTGCGGATGCGAATACTCCCGTCCTGGTCGCCGGTCCAGATGATGCGGTCGTTGACGGGCTCCGCGCACCGGGCAGTGGCCTCGATCGTGAACACGGGGTTGATGTCGGCGACGTAGGCGTTGGGTGGGGGAGGTGGGATATCGGCCCTCGAGCTGAGTGTGATCAGCGCGCCATTCCGAGGGGAGAGGGAGGGCAGTCGTCGCTTGCTGGCGCTCTGACTGGTCCGGCGTCCGTCCACCGCACTGCTCTTTCTACCGCGAGACAGCTGTCGATCGCTGGGTGAATTTCGATACGACATTATTTTATTTTTTATATTTAATGTTATTTTTTTTTTTTTTTACTACTTTAATTTTTTTTTAAAATTTGTTGCTTTTTGTGAAAAGCTTTACAAAGTATAAATGTGTATATATAAAATGGGGAATACAAGTTGAAAACTATTGTTTCTCTTCTTCCTCTTTGTAAAAGGACTAAATGGAAACAAATATAAAGCACCGAACGGTATAACACTTATTTAAGATAGAGAGAAAAAAAGAAATGATGAGAGAGAACGTAGATTAGAGACAGTATCCGTAATTTAAGAATATAAACTTTCAGTTGTTAGTGAAGGTACAAATCAAAAACAATAATACTGTGGATAACCACAAAACTCAATCCCGACGCAAACAATGTGAAATATTGGTATGTGTGTGTTCGTATGACAATATTTCTCCCATTCAGCTCAACAATACAGTTTTTTTTTTTCTTGTTTTTGAGGTATATGTGTTTACTTTCTGTAAGGTAAACGAAAAAAAGGAAGAATTTTTGCACAATCTGACACCCGTAAAAGATGACTGTTTTTTTGTTCGTTTTCGTATACATGTGTATGTACAGTGAAAATAAAAATAATGTATTTACATGCGTAAGAGATACATCAATCAGAAAAAAAAAAAAATCACTTTTTTTTTTTTTTGTTCTTTTTCTTTTCGTTTCTCTTTTTTCCTTATCGGATACGGTACTTGTTCAGCACCGCCTTCACCTCCTCTCCCACCTTCTCCGAGGCCTGATTAGAGTTCACCCGCTCCGTAATGGCACTGTAAAAGTCGGCGATCCCCTTCACACAGGAGTGATACGTCTCGAGCCGCGGCTTGAGCACCTCGGGCTTGTCGTCCGCTCGTTGCTCCAGACGGGCCAGCAGCGCGCTGTCACCCGCGGGAGGGGGATTGAAGGTGAGGTGGTAGATGTTGCCGGTCGTCGGGTCCGTGCGTCGGCCGGTAACACGCTCGAACAGCACCTCATCGGGAACTTCGAGCAGAATAAGCACATCGGGGACGACACCGGCGTCATTGAGCGTGATGGCCTGCGCCTTGTTGCGGGGGAAGCCGTCCAAGATCCATCCCCGCTCCACGCAGTCCGGCTCCCGCAAGCGCTCCACCATCATGTTGGAGATGAGTTCATCGGGCACCAATTTGCCCTCCTTCATGAACTTCTCCGCCTGGATACCGAGATCGGTGCCGGCCTTCACCTGCGCTCTCAGGATATCACCGGAGGAGAGGTGGACAGGGGTGCGGCCGAGCTCGGCCTCGTAGTAGGCGAGGATATTCGCACACTGCGTCCCTTTACCACCGGCGGGGGGCCCGGCGATGATGATGTGAGGGGGAGGAGGGCGGGCGGTGAGGGTGTGGATGTACTCGGAGGGGTTCTCTGGCTTGTCCCTGGAGAGGGAGCGGAGGAGGTACTCTAGCAGGTTGGCCACCCGTTTCTCGGAGAGGTACTTTTGGGTCTCTGGGGACTGTGGGGAGGACATTTGAATTGGGGTGAAGTAAATGTGTTAGTAGTGAATGCTGTGTGACGATAGATAGTGTGAATACACAAGGAGGAGTATGTGTATTGTAACTAATAATGTGAGGGGAGAGAGAAAGTATCATAAATCAAAAGCAAAGTGGAAGAAGTACAGTAATGAAATCACAAGAAAGGAAGAAAACAATAATAAAGAGTTCAGGATGGAAAATACTGTACAAAAACACATTTACATATCGGGAGTCTTTATAGTTCATCATCGTAGTTCTCCTCCGTTCCCTGCGAGTGGGAGGAACCGTCGTCCGACGTCGTCGCGGTACTCTCCTCCGACTCTTCACTGTCTTGATAGAACATGCTGTGTGCCGCGGGAGCGTGGGCGACGGCGGGCTGGGGGGCCGGCGCACGAGGGGGCGGTCCCTGGGGTGCTTTCCCCGCGTTGCTGCCCTCATTGGACGACTCCTCCGAGAGGGTCCGACTGGGGTCCTCCTCCTCCTCTGTCTCTTCTGTGTATTCATCCTCGTAGTAGTAGCTACTGGAGCCGGTGGAGGGCTCCTCGAACTCCTGTCTCTCACGGAAGGACATGCCCTGGGCGAAGGGGGCCGGGGGTACGCCCTCTCCTAATGTCGCCTCCGGTGGACTCACCACACTACCACTGTGCGTGCCGGAGTGGGACTGACTAGATTCCTTCACCTCTTCGGTTTCCTCCGTGCCAGTAGTCGTGATGTCGGCATCTTCATGGGATTCACTCCTCTCCGCTGTCCCTTGTGATGTGGCGGTGGTCTCCTCCTCCGACTCTTCACTTTCCTCGTAATACATATTAAGCGCCTGAGGGGGACTCTGCGATTCCTTGACGGTCTGGGCGGTATCGCCCCCACCGGGTGCCGTGGCGTTGAGGACCGCGGGCCCCTCCCCCTCCTCCTTCTCCTCCGCTCCCGTCGTAAACATACTGTCCATCGTCTCCTGCCGCTGCTCGGCAAAGAGCCTTCTCGAGCGGTTCACCTCACTGTTATTCCCGGTGCCGAGAAGATCGCGGCCGGACTCAAACTTGCGGGTGTAGGAGCCGGAGAGCAGTGGGTCCGCTGTGGTAGGGCCGCTTTTGTGAGGAGGGGAGACAGGGCTGTCGGGCTCCCCTAGTATGCCTGCTGGGGTGGCAAAAGAGGGCGACGGCGGACCGCTCCGTCGGCGGTTCGTTTTGCTGTCGACGGTAGAGTGGCGCAGGGCGTCGAGTTGGTGTCGCCGTTTGCGTTCGTTTCGGCGGTTGATGGCATCGACGATTCGGTGCTGCACGCACTCCTCCTGCACGGGAGACAGAAGACACCCCGAGACGACGACGGACTGGATGTTGTTATCCAGGCCCAATGGCGCTAATCGGTCCCGCAGCAGCTTTGGGAGGGCGGCGTCCTCGACAGGCGCGGAAGGGGACGTCAACGGCCGTGACCCAGCGCGCTTCGCGAGAATGTCCATCTCCAGCGCCGCCCCTTTGGGGTATGACAGCGGCCGGATGCCCTCACACATATCCGCCAGACACTTTGCCGCGCGATAGGTGATGGGGTTCTCCGAGAGGTCCACCACCCGCAGGGAGGGAAACCCACGGTGGAAGAGGTACGCCAGGTCCTTTACCACCTCATTGTCGAGATCGTTTTTGCTCAAGCACACCGTGTGAAGGCAGTGAGAGTAACTAACTAGTACCGAGAAGGCGGCGCGGAGGCCGGCGCGGCCAAGCACATTATCGCGGAGGGAAAACAGGCGAGACACACTGTTGCTCTCCGGATAGCTCCCCAGCGAGCCACTGCGGCTGGAGTGGTCCGCGGCGATCTGCTTTACGAGCGCACTGTTCTCGTGCACCCCCAGCGCCTTGCATCGGTCGCGGTACTGAAGGAGTACGGCATCGAGAGAGGATGCCTCTTCCTTCATCCTATCCTGTACCCTCTAGTAAAGTGCTTGAAATGACTTTGGGTGGCTATTTTTCTCACACGCTCTACGCTGAAATTAAAAGAGGAAAAAAAGGGGGAGTAATAAATTTGATTTAAACAAAAGGATCAAAATAAAAGGAGAGTCGTCAAAACCGATTCTCTTTTCTTCTTTTTTTTTTTTTCATGAATTCCAATTGTTTTTTTTTTTTCTGAAATGTGTGATAGACAGTTTTGTAGGGAATAAGCGAATAAAAGAAAAGAAAGAAAAGACTAG